>ML861606.1:0-13743 GCA_009831015.1 Picea engelmannii | reverse complement strand
AGCCTTTTGATTTGTCTCCCTTTAGTGGAGTCACCAAAAAATTCTGCACAGAGTAGTCGCCATGGTGAAATATAATAGGACAAAATAATGTGTCTATCTTTAGTTCACCATCTAAAATTGGATCTCTGCAATGTTGTTCTTCCGAGGGAGCTTCAAAATCCTTCTTGAGAAAGCTTTCCTTTCTTAATAATCCTCTCTGGGTCAGCTTTAGGTGTAGCCAGAGGCATCCATGGAGTATACCTCGTGTGTCTACCTCTGGGAGCCACAACTGAAGCAATGGAGTCGCCAGGTGCAAGCTGCAATCTTCAAGTTATTGATTTCTTATGCACCTTCAAAATAAGAATTTCTTTGCCATTCTTACCCAGGGAAATGTCTTCAATTCGTTCCCTGACAACGACGTCATGAATGTTAGCAATGAGACTCACCCTCAGATTGTGGGAAGATAAGCCTAGTACCCATTGGAGTGTTTGGTGGATGTTTGATTTATATGAGTGGAGGTCAAAATGGAGAAAACTCAATACAAGAATGATTTCAACACAGAACTAGACAAGAAATGCACAGGTAAGTGAGGGCCACATTAACTTCAGTCAGTGAATTGAGTTTTAGTATGAGCAAAGGGAAGACTTAGTAAGAAAAGTGAACAAGACTGCTTTGGGCATCATGCCTTCAAGCATCTTGGAGAGGAGAAACTCAGGCTCAAGAATGCTCTAGAACTCAGGCTTCAGACACTAAAATATGTCCAAATGACACAGTCACAACAACATAATGATCAAAACTACATCACAATGCAACTACAACAACTTGACTAGATCCTCCATGCCCGAGCCATTCAGTGTAAGAGGGAAAAATATAACAAAGAGAACTGATTAAAACTGGTCATGATACTATTGTAATCAAACCTACATTACAATATAATAACAACCCTCGACTGGATCCTCCATGCATGAGCATTTTAACACAACTTTTTACATAGATATGGAAAGAGGATAACTTATATTAATATGAAAGTCTCAAATTTGATACATAACCAGAGAACATCTCTGGCATCCAAACATTACAAAATATGGAGCTCTGCTCAACCAGTTGACCACGTTAACAAAATATCAAAACTACCTATTGATACTCAGAACTGTCCACAACCACTAGGGGCGCGATATGGCCACTGCATTCAAATCTAGCCATCTGCATCTTCCTCTGTTAGACTATGCATGCAATCTTCTATCAAACGCTAGCTCAGATTAGAATGGGCTTGTAGGAAAATCTGTCCACAAGGGAACTTTGGGATGACAATCTGCCTCCATGACCAGTCCTTCCATAATTTCCATTTATGGGGTGAGACGAGGTTTAAAACACCAACCCTCCTTCATTAACTACTTTCATCGGGATTAGGATGAGGCTTGAATGCTCAGGGAGCTTCCATGCGCTGCTAGCGGTTCTTCGAGTCAACCTGGCACCTTGAAACCATGATAATCTCACTTTGTGACTAATATGGACGTTTTTCGGCCTTTGATGCATAACTCGTGAAATATACACCCTTTCCTTCGTGCTCCCAAAGATTCTGGTGTCATATTATTGGCCTTTTTCCTGCATGTGACCTCGGGCCATGACCCGACGCTTATCTCTAAAGGTGCTTCGGGACTTCGCTTTTCAGGGATCTTCACAACACCAAACCACAGACTTCTCGATGCTCGCTTTTACGAAATCACCTGACTCAGATTGACAGCTGGATCTGTTTTGCATCTGATGGTTGAGATTTCTTCCTTGGAACTGCACCTCGACCGACTCCACACGATGGGTGCCAACCTTTCCTCCTAGACCCGCTTTCCATATGACCTTGTGTTATGACCATGGGCCCACTCTCCAAGTGCTTCACGAGCTCGTGCTGCGTGAAACTTGCGGATATCTCCCAGCAAAACCTCTGATTCGCGTAACTATGAATCCACTGATTCGTTGCCATGTGCCCCTCTAGATTGGACAAGTCCCACTAATTTTGGGCTTGGGGACTTTGAAACTTTGATGAACAAATTTAGCCATATTTTAGATTCTTGATTCCCACAATAATTTTCCACCGTCGATCTCTCCTGATGAGATCTACAGTCCAGATTTAACCTTTGCTTGACCTGTGACTTCAGGCTTTTGTTTCGTCTCTATACTTCGCGCGAATTTGAGATTTTGAATGCCCGTGAGCTGCCGATCTGAACTCGTCATGGAATCTCCATCGTTGAAATATAAAACCTACCTGTTGTTTGTGTTTCAAGCCCAAAATATATTGTTCTGAAAGTTGTTCTTGGAGCTCAAGGTTGATACCTTCACAAGCAAAGGACCGGGTCGCCCTGTGACCCTTAGAAAACTTTATGTGATAACACATTGCTACTGTGATCTAAAGGTGCGCTAACCATTTGGAAAAGTCACTCCTTACCATGGAAATCTTTACCACAACCAACTATGTGTTTTTCTTTGATGATGAAGAAGAGGAGGATGATTACAATATCCAAGGAGATGAGGAAAAACTCATAGTAGTTGAGGAAGAATAAATTCAATAGATAGAAGAGAAAATGGCAGAAGTGTCTAAGCAGGCCGAAGACTCGGTTGGGACACCACCAATATCAACTCATGTGGAAATGGTGTCTAAAGAGATAGCCTATGCGCACCGATCTGAATCAATAGAACCAAAATCGAAGCAAGATACTGAAACGCGACTGCAAGAAGATGGAGGACAAGAATTTAGTACAACAGGAGATGCAGGACTGACCAAGGGAATTCATTGCCACAACATTTTGTGATCTATCAAGTTAAAGGAGTTGTTGTTGAGACCAATCACTGGCTGGAAAGTAGAGCATTGCACAATGAAGGTCGGCGGTAATATTCTTGGATAGAGGTTGGGTTTCTCATTAACATGGAAGGTTGTTATTGTTTCTCAACTGATCTTTTGGACAATTCATTTCATAGGAAATGAAATATCTAAATCACCTACACTTCTAGATAAAATTATCCAAGCTTTCATGATAAATCCAATTTTTGTTTTTCTTGAGTTCCTCCAAAATTATTATGGTTGTGACCCTTATCCTGACTTCCAGAAGGTTGTTCGAGCAAAGGTGCATGTGAACATCAAGGAATGGAAAGAGAAGAAGCAGATGAAACATGTATAGTAGGAATGAAATATATATGTATATATATATATAAAGATTATGTGTGGTGTGCCTAAAGTTTTTTATATGTTTATGTGTTTATGTAAAAGAAAGTAGGAACTCGTGTATCTTGATATAAGTTGGCAGTCCCAGTTTCAAGAACAATTGTTCTTATTATTGGAAGTCACCTTATATAATTGAATGCTAAGGACATTATGTATCCAGATTGCCCTTCTAGACACTGAAATATAGACGAAAACAAAATATCTTTCAGATGAAGGAATGTTCATAGGATGTTTCAATAATTGACATCTTTTCTCATGGAAGCCTTGATGAGCAGAGTTTGTCAAAATTGTCTATCATACAAGTGCATGAATGATGATCTGAAACATTTATACTTTAAATGAGTTGAAAATAAAGCTTGAATAAGAGAAAGATAAAGAGCTCAATCCAGAGGCGTCAGAGTGGGTGTATGCGTTGATAAGGATCATGTCAGACAAAGTGTTGTAACCTTTTCTGTTATGTAATTTGTGAAGTTTTGTAATGTAAGAATTAACGGGGGGTGTTAGAGATAATGCCTAATTAATGCTACATACTAGATTTTAGGGGTTGGATTGGGGATTGGATTGGGTTTGTTGGAGGATGTTGAGAGATTCTCTCAACCTCTCCCTCCAAGAGTGGAATAAGTTCGATCTCACAACACTTATTTAAGTGTGATGTATCTCTGTGTAATTTGAGTAATAAAATCCTATTATTTAGTGTGCCCAATTCTTCTAATTTGTATTTGTCACATAAATCCCATGATACAATTGACCAATGTTTTAACCTCTAGAAATGTTCTCGTGAATTTCATTAACACGGATTTCAACCACCAACGCCTGAATCCCAAGTCTACTAAGGAGATCATATTTGAGAGCTTTCTCGATGGCCTTCCACCTGAACATGGTCGCACCCTGAATATTCATGAACTCTTCTAGTCTGTGCTGAAGAATGGCCTCACAACGTAGAAAGAATTGTTGAAAACCTAAAGCATTCGACCATTAATGTTCCTCCCATCTCGTTTATAGTTGCAGATGGAATTTTCTCTAGTTTTATGTGGCAGATCGCCCACAAATATGAGGTTCCTTGGGTTTCCTTCTGGACAACTAATGTTTGTGGTTTCTTTGCTTATTTCCATATTCCTTTGCTCATGGGTGAAGGTTACTTTCCCATTAAAGGTATGAATTTTTACTCGATTTTCAATAGAAAACCCCATTAGCTCTTGAGTAGAATTTCGAAGTTGAAAATACTGAGAAAGAGATATTGAATAGTAAAATTCCAATACTAGCATAAGCCAGGAATAATGGAAGCCCAATGATTCCTCCATTAGTACTGAGATCCATGAGGAATAAAAGACCAATGAATTCTCCATAACATCAATCAATCATGTGTGATAGAATTTAAAAATTGTATGACAACGCTTATTGTTGGCAACAGGTTGAAGTGGAAAGAAGGATGATAATGGGGAAAGGAAGCGTACAGAGAGCAAAGCAACAACTGGAAGGAAACACAACATGCATGCATGCAAGAAAGCATGCACAAGGAAAGCAACAGCTGGAAGGAAGAACAACACGTGCACACAAGAGGAAGACCTAACATTAGCAGGGTTAGGGTTTTGGTACTATATTGTAAGGGATGAAGAGCCAAAGATGTATAAATATCGATATTGAGGTATTATAAAGTAGTTGTTGTTGTGTTTTCTAGTTAACAAATTTACGGATTTTATAGTAGTTCCAAGTAAGTTAGTATTCAGGTTTACATTTTTTTGTATGAACTATTTTGCAAGCTGTTGAGCTAAAGGAGAGATGAGAAGGTAGATCTTGAGGATTAGATCACAGGTTGAGGATCCTAGTACAATCTAGTTCACCTCATATAGATCTTACCCATCTGAAGAGAGTTGTAAGTGCATGGTGTTGTAGAAGCATAACTACAATAATAAAAGAGCCAAGATCCAAATATTTGTGGACGTATCCCAAGAGGGGGTGAACCACGGTAATATCTGTGTAATATGATGAATGCATGCATATCTTTATCCTCTTTTCAGTAGCTATTTGTTGTGATTAATCAATGAATGAGTTATTGCATAATCGTGAATAAGATTAGGTTGCATTTACCAGTTATATTAATGGTTCAATGGTCGAGCTCTCATATCTCACACTCAATCCACGGCTGTAAACACCTGAGTCTTGCATCCACCCATTAAATCTATCTCAGGTGAGACTGTGCAGTGCATTCTGTGTGTTGTGTTGCCTTCTGGTTTACCAGGAGGGTCGATAGTTTTAGAGGCTTTGTTGGAAACCCGAAAGACATGAACCCTGGGTCACAACTCAAACAGTATAGGGGAAATGATAACCAACACTTATCCTTTAAAGTTTCCATTTTATTAAGTAGGTATATTTTGTTTGTTGTGTTTGACTAAATGTGACTTTGTTCTATAATTCAAAACAAAACAGGACATAATATCTGGAATGACGTAAAATTTGTGTGAGTAACATGATATTTCAATTATTGTGTGTCATAGTGTTGCCTTCGAACTGATCGAGACCTTGTGATGACCATATTCCAGATCTTGTTGCATATGCCTTATCTCTCCCTTGCCACCTACACGATCCATTTCCATAATCTTTGTATTAGTGCCAAGTTGTTTAGTGTCCATAACAGCTTAGGTAATGTCAATTCTATAGACTCCTAGTATATGAGTGATATCCTCACATGTTATGCATTTCAAAACATAGTATTCCATATCATCCCAAGGTCTACGTAGGCTATCTCCTTTTAAACCATTTGATAGTTGTATGTTCTCTTCACTTAAAAATTAAGTGAGGACAACCCTTCCACAGAGATACTTGACATAGGGGTACAAGCTTTGTTTCTCTTCTTTCAATGTAGTAATAAGAGAGGAAGAGACGAGAAATAGTTCAAGTTTTCATCAATCACTTTGTAGAGGGTAGTGTTGGAAACATGCCAACGAATTTCCCATGTAGTCACATGCATATGCATACAATTATATTAGGAATGTGCATGCATCCACTCTTCTTCGAACATATTGTGTAACTAGTGGATCTAATTATAATCAGTTAGTATAACTATTTGAGAGATGTTATATATACGAGCATACCCATAGAGATGAGAGTGCAATGTGCAGTGAGTGTGAGAGAGAGAGACACAATACTGAGGTGATTGTGTGTATGAGAGGAGAGGATGGTTGTATGTCTAGGTTGGCTATTGTAATTCTCCCTTGAATAATAAGAATATCGATTATCGTTGCCCGTGGTTTTTTCCCGTATTGGGTTTCCACATAAATCGCTCTATCACTTGTGTGGTTTGTTGTTCTTAGTTTAATATTGCTTGTTGATGCTCTGTTTTTATTCCACTACCCAACAAGTGGTATCAGAGCAGGTTGAGTAGGTTTCACGGGTGAGCCAAGGTGAATCATGTGTAGGTATCCTGTGAGCGCAAGAACCTTTGGAAGTGTTTTTGGCATGTAAGTACAAGCAGACCGAAGCACTAAGGAGCCCATATATTTTCTGAGAACCAGAGGGTTGGATTGAGTGAGTTTAAAGTCACCATCACTCCCTAAACAATGTTAGAGGCGCGTCAACGCTCTCACACTTCAAAAATAGGAAAAAATCCTAAATTAGCATGTCTGGTTTGTGCACCACAGAGCGTCGGAAAAACGACGCTCCCCCATCCACACTCAAGGAGCGTCGATCTCTAAAATTAATGTTCCCATTCAAGCACCACAAGAGGATCGATCCAAAAAAGGAAAAATCCGCATGGGATATGGTATGAGTGGTATAAATTAAATATTAAAGGTTTTTTGTCTTGTTTATATGATATGTGACATGGTCGTGAACTTTAATGTTTTCTAATGAAACAATGGGTGAGGTGGAGGATAAGTTCGAACCATTATTAAATGAGTGAGTGGATGTTTAAAAGGTGGATGTCGTATAATGTTTTTTTACTGGGAGGATATGAATATTATATTGTTTGTCGATGCTCTCTCATCCACACTCAAGGAGCATCGATCTCTAAAACTAGCGCTCCCATTCAAGCACCACAAGAGCATCGATCCAAAAAGGGAAAAATTCGCATGGGATATGGTATGAGTGGTATAAATTAAAGATTAAAGGTTTTTTTCCTTATTCATATGACATGTTACATGGTCATGAGCGTTAATGTTTTTTAATGAAACAAGTGGGTGAGTTGGAGGATAAGTTCGAACCATTCTTAAACGAGTGAGTGGATGTTTAAAAGGTGGATGCCATATAAAGTTTTTTATTGCAAGGATATAAAAATTATATTGTGTGTCGGTGCTCTCCCATCCACACTCAAGGAGCGTCGATCTCTAAAATTAGCACTTCAATTCAAGCACCACAAGAGTGTCGATTCAAAAAAGGAAAAAATTGCATGGGATATGGTATGAGTGGTATAAATTAAAGATTAAAGGTTTTTTGTCTTATTCATATGACATGTGACATGGTCGTGAGATTTAATGTTTTTTAAAGAAACAAGTGAATGAGGTGGAGGATAAGTTCGAACCATTCTTAAACGAGTGAGTGGATGTTTAAAAGCTGGATGCCATATAAAAAAAAATATTGGGAGGATATAAATATTATATCGTTTTAGAGTTGAACTTTTGTGGTTTTGGGTAAAAGGTTTTATTAAGGCATAAAATATTTATTGAATATTCTTAAAACTTTTTAACCATTAGTTTTGGGTTTAATATTGAACTATAAGGTTCTTTTTCCATATAAAGAGACTCAGTTTTATAAGCAGTGGTTTTGGAGTTTTCTACTAATGCAAAAAATGTAGAGTTCTAAGTTTGAGGTGGATAAATTCAGTGGTAAGAATAGCTTTGCGCAATGGAAGCTCAAGATGTGGGATATGCTTTTGCAACAAAGATTGCAAAAGGCATTGGCTGGAAAGATAAATAAATCGACAAGCATGAAAATTGAGGTTTGGGAAGATATGGATGCAAGAGCTCTCAGTACCATTCGTTTGTGTTTGGCAGATGAAGTGTTGTTTAACATCGTTGAAGAGGAGACACCAACAGGTTTTTGGAACAAACAAGAGAGTATGTATATGACAAAGTCCTTGACAAAAAAAATCTTCTTGAAGAGGCAGTTGTACAACTTGCAGATGAAAGAAGGTACAAAAATTGCTAATCACTTAAATGTTTTCAATACTTTGATTTGTCAATTATTGATCCGAAAATATCTTTTAAAGAGTATGGTTGATTTTTAAAAACATTAGTTCATTAACCATTTAGGAATATGATGAAAGTGGAAGAATTAAAGATGAAACATGGAAGCCATAATGCAATATACAGATCTATAAATAAGCACAAGAATTAGCAAACCATAACAACAAAATTTGATAACATATTTTGGCAATATCGCCTACGTCTCCGGGGCTTTGTCTCAGTCGGTGAGGCTTTATTATTTATCTTAATAGCTTCAAAATTAAATAATAAAAGTTCCAAAAGGATTACAAAATAATCTGCCTATGTTCTACTAGATCTAAAGAACCCATCACAACTGATGACACTGAAAACGGATGAACGAAGCTCCCAGAAATGGCCCGCAAAGTTGCTCTCCTCAATTGCTTCCTTGCATAAAAATGGATTTGGCTTTACAATTATTCAACATTTTCCTGTTCTAAACCTCTCTAAGGTTGCCAAGAACCTCTGGTTTATATAGGCTTGAAGTTGGCAAGAAACTCCCAACTTCCCCCCAAGATCTGGCCTAAAAAAGAACTCTAGATCCTCCAATAATGGCCAAAATCTCCCAAAACTAGCTAAAAATAATAAAGACCTTTATTATATGGTTTAAAACCCACTTTTTGGGATAAATTTGTGCGTAGTCGCTTATTCGCAAGCCCCTGGTTACATGCACACCTCCATGTGGCCTTATGCTGAGTGCTTGGCGCATTGGCCCCTTAACCGTCAACCCCCTATTCCTATGGCTTGGCCATATGGCCCAACTCTTATGCTCCACATGCCCCATATTCGTTAGCCTTTGGTCTTGTCTCCTAGTTATGCACCCTAGTCGGCGGGATAGCCCGACCGAACGACGCTAACCCAACAATCCATGCCAAAGGTATAAGTGGTCATTTTCCATGGACATATGGTAGCGTTGGGGGTATATCAGTCGGTGGCTATGCACTAGAGTGCCCGCACCAAAGGTTACATGGAAAGGTTCTATGGTATGCATCGGGGTTGGGCTAGGCCCCAGCCCTTAACTCCACCCAAATTACATTGTAGCAAACTTTAAATGTAAGTTTTGTACCTTATATTACAAGGACTAATTTGGGTGGGCTAGCAGCCCAACCCTGGAAAAACACTTGCTCAGACTGTAGGTCATGGGTTCGACTCCCCCAGAGTCCATACAATTTTACCACTGCCAACCTATGGAGGAGTGCCACGTGGCATCCCAAGACTGGGCCATGTGGCACCATTAAACTTTCCCACTAACTGCCACGTGTCAACATCCAATTCGACCACCTATCTACCTACGTGTCTTCCCTATCAGCGTGCCAACTCACTGCCACATCACCTGTACAGTCAATTGCCATGTCAGCATTGTACAAACTGTACAGACAACAAAATTTTGCATGTTTGGCAAATTGAACAAACCATGATATCTTTCGCAAACCGTGTACGTTTGATCCCATTCAAGTTGTATTGGGTTTGTATCGACGAGGCCTATGCACACGTTTGTTTTGAAGTGATTCTGAGCACTTTCATTTTTAGACCTTCCTGGACCCATTTTGGTTCTTGGATCCATTCTGGATCAATTATCTAGTATGGAATTAAAGTACAAATATGAGGACAAGGCAATTATGCTACTGTGTTTGTTTCCTAAGTCTTGGGATCATATGATCACAACTATGTGGTTTAGCTCAACAAATACCAGTGATTATGACACTGTTGTGGGAGCTCTGTTGTCTGAGGAAATGAGGAGAAGATACAGTAAGGAAACCTCAATAGCAAAAGAAATGGTGGTCAGAGGTCAATCTATAGAAGGAGGGAAAGATCATAAAGGTACAACTAGGTCTAAGTCAAAAGACAGTAAGGGTAAGGGAAAATGTTGGTTTTGTGGCAAATCTACTCATCTCAATAAGGATTGTTGGAAAAGACAACATGCATCCAAAGAGGACTCCACAAAAGAAGCAAATTTAGCTACATGTATGGTTGATGAAGTTTTCTCTGTCTGTTGTGTCTCACCACCTATGTTCACATAGAAGGTGTAGGACGGTGATGGTTGAGTCACTGTGAAATAAAAAAAATAAAATTGTATTTACTTTAAAGTTGTAAAAATGATTGATTGCATGTAAATGGGCATATGTTTGTAAGAACTAGATAGGCATGTGTACCCTTGGTTTATCAGGTCACCTATGAAAAGTCTAGACGTAGATATAGGTAGATTGAATATGTGGGGGGGCATGTATGTTGGGTCAACCTTGACTCAATGAAAGAGTTAATGAGTTAAATCTAGTTTTTTAGGTCAAAGAAGGTGCTTTTTCGGGTCCATATTTTTTGGGTATCCTATGGTATTGTGTCCATGGATTGCATGTAATGAAGCCTATAAAAGGCTTAGTGAAATCCATTGTAAATGATCCTGGAGGTAAGCGGTGAAGGCTTACTTGGATGGCTTGGTCATATTTGGTCAAGGGAATGTTCATGTTAAGGTAGAGCATTGAGACTCTAGTGTGAAGTCCCTCGAGGTGAGTGGCAAAGGTTCACTTGGGTTGGCTTGGCCGGATTTGGTCAAAGTTGTTCGAATGAAAAGTTCGAGGTGGAGAAGTGTGTCTATGTTAGAAAGGTGGGTCTATAGAAAGGTTGATGTGTTGGTAGGTCAATCAAGTGTTTGATAATATATGATGAAGGTAAGTTCATATCCATGGAACTTAGAAAGTATTGCAAGGAACCTAGTATTGAATAGGCATGTTCAATAATGCCAAGTTGCAACAATAGTTGTAGACATAATTAGTTGTGCTATCTGGTAACTCGGTCACCATCGATTGCAAATGTGAAATTATTTGGTTGTGATGCTTATGTTTTTTATCATCAATATAAGCAGGACTCAGATCAAATAGGTAGATCGTTGATATGGTGATGATGTTAAGGTGTGCAGACTGTGGGATCCTACTACCCACAAAATCATCATGGACATAGATGAAGTGTTTGATGAATCTCCATTTATAAAAAAAGACATAGTAAAATATGAAAGGTTCAAAGCATGACTGATAGCAAAAGGGGATTTGGAAGGTATTGATTTCCATGAACGTTTCTCACTAGTTGTTAAAAGCTTGTTTCTATTCATGTTGTGTTAGCACTAGTTTTGTTAGTACATCTAGATGTTAAAATTGTTTTACATGGAGTTTGTTTTTGGATAAGGGGATGTATTTGGAACAACCATAACAATTATTTCAGAATCGCAACAAAATATTTTTTTGCAAACTCAAGAATCATTTAATGGCTTGAAGCATGCTAGGAAAATGGTACAAGATGTTTGATTTCTTTATGGTGAGCCAAATTTTACAAGAAGTTAGTATAACCATTGTGTTTATGGTATATTCATTATCTTGGTGTTATATGTTATGCTTGTTGCAAACACAAGCATGGTTGAGATCAACAAGTTGGCTCAGTTGGTTAGGACATTTGTTATGAAGGATCTGGGAGCAACAAAATAAATCTTGGGCATGGAAATACAAAGAGACATGAAATATGGTATGATTGGTTATCACAACATAAGTATGTGGTGAAGATACTCAAGAAATTTGGTATGAATAATGTGAAACCGGTAAAATCCCTTTGAATTTCCATTGTAAGTTTTCTGCAGGTTTATTTCCTAACTGATGAAGAAGAAAAAGGGTTATATGTATCAAGTATTATATGCTAGTAGGAATTTTGATGATTGCGATGGGAAATGGTCAACATTTCACATGCAATTGGTGTTGTCAGTAGACACATGGAAAAACCAAGTGAAGAGCATGGAAATGGGTGCTTCAAACATAGAAGCACGAGTATCACCTACAGTGGTTGCAGTGATTTAGTTTGTGGTTATGATTCATGAAATTATGGACAAGTGTATCGGTTTATAAGACATGAGGTAGAATGGTCCATACTAGAGTGAATCGTGCAAACATGTTCATGTAATAGTATTGTTAGAGAAGTTGTGGATTTGTGATGGTGTTTGGCTTCTCTTGGCTTGCAAAAAAGGTGATGAATTAATTAATGGCATGATATATCAGGTAAATTGTTGTCAAGGTGGACATTGTTGGAAACATGCCAACGAATTTCCCATGCAGTCACATGCACATGCATGCAACTATATTAGGAATGTGCATGTATGCACTCTTCTATGAACATATTGTGTAACTGGTGGATCTAATTATAATTAGTTTGTCTAATTGTTTGAGAGATGATATATATACAAGCATACCCATAGAGGTGAGAGTGCAATGTGTAGTGAGTGTGTGAGAGAAAGACGCAATACTGAGGTGATTTTGTGTATGAGAGAAGAGGATGGTTGTATGCCTGGGTTGGCTATTGTAATTCTCCCTTGAATAATAAGAATATAGATTATCATTTCTCGTGGTTTTTTCCCATATTGGGTTTCCACATAAATCTCTTTGTCAATTGTGTGGTTTGTTGTTCTCGGTTTAATCTTGATTATTGATGCTCTAGTTATTATGCTTTTTTTTTATTCCACTTCCCAACAAGTAGTATCCAAATAAAAAGAATTTTGTTGTGTATTCAATTTGTAACTACACAACCAATGTGTTGTTAACAAATAATTTATTGATAACTTCATTTATGAGCAGTATCTAGTAACCCCCTAAAAATAACTACTATAAATTTTCTTGTGCTAATCATTGGTGATTAAGTGTTTGAACAGTCCAGAAAGAGATCCATGATCAATCCAAGGAATACCTCATCTCTTGTATTCCGGGATTGACAACACTACGCCTCAAATATATTCCCACCTTCCTAACAATAATAGACTCCTTTGATTTCATGTTTCAATACTTCTTGAATGAGGGACAAAACATGTTGCAGGCTTCTCTGGTTTTGTTGAACAATTACGAGGATTTCGAAGGGCGAGTGTTGAGAGACTGCAACACTAAATTATTAGGAAAATTACTCTCCATCGATCCTCTTTTACTCTTGGCAAGGGATACAACAATGAACACCAACATATGGAAAGAGGAAATTGAGTTCTTTGAATAGTTGGATGAACAGATAACATCATTCTCATGCACAGTTACAATGGTTCTTAGAACCGCATCCTTACTATAGCATAAATCAGTTAAATCAAACATGTAATTATTCTTGGATTGCACAACTATAGATGCAATAATGAATTTTGTCACTGACCTAAGGCCGATTTTTAAAATTTTTGATGCTAAGGAGTAAAACCCAAATCCAATACAGACCATTTTTTAATTTTTTTATGCTAAGGAGTAAAACCCAAATCTAATACATATCGGACCATCATAACTAGATTGAACCAAGCGCAGATGTGTCTCTATGACTAACTTTTGTGAATAGGACCATGTATACGTTGGA
>ML861605.1:0-15874 GCA_009831015.1 Picea engelmannii | reverse complement strand
ATTGCAGGGCCTTGGACATCATATCTAGTGCTTTCTGAGACAGTTTTATGGCTCAGATTATTTCTTGAGCAGTGGGGCGAATTGAAGAGAAGGAGGGCGTTTTTGAGATCCAGATCTAGTCTGTTTGGAGGGGTTACACTTCATATCTGACCCTGAGAATTTACCTAGTGACTTGTAGTGTCCCGATATATATTTCTGGAGAGTTTTAGATCATTTGGAGGCCTCCTTCAGCAGGGCCGAATTATCTAGGGTTTCAGTCATCCAGTGGGGTGCACCATTCAGTGGGGGATTTCAGATCTACATAGATTGAGAGGGATCTTGGAGATTTGGTCACCTGGGTTGTTCTTACCATCACCCGATCTATTATTTGGCATATTTATTAGGGTGATTGGACACTTTTGGAAGCAGGGCCGAGTTATTGAGGGTTTCAGCCTTCTATTGGAGCGTGGCATTCTTCAGCTGGAGATTTTGGCATTTAGATCTGCTTATATTGATCTTCATTTTTTATTCAGCCTTTGGAGGCATCTTTTGTATTAGTGGGAGCATTTTGTAGCCACTCTTATCTATTGTCTATCTTCTTGGCCATCTGTTGAGAATTCCAGATCGACATCTTTATTGTAGCAGGTTTCTCTATTTTATGAATAAAGAAGAATTGAGATGTTTTGGCTTGTCTATCTTATTGCATATGGTTGAGGTATGTTCCATGGTTATCTCTTTCTATTATTTGCTGCATACACACATATAAACACATCTAAAAGGTAGATCAACAAAGTGTTTGACGAAATACCTCACTCAGGAAAAGTTTTAAAAAGACACCAAAACAGTGATGATCCTTGCATAATGGCTTGGGATCATTACACAGGCACAGACTAATAACTTAAAGGGTAAAGCAACAAAAGATAAAAAAACAATTTCTTTGTATTAAAAACAATAAAAACACAGAGTAAAATAAAATAATGGTCCGAGACCAAAACAAAGTATTTTTCTTTTAACATCATCTACGTAAGCGCGATTTTGACAATAAATAAATTCATGAACAAGAAATTGAGCTATTATTTAATACAAATTATACACATGCGTACTGTAGCAAAATGTGAAGAACTAGAAGTGTCTGTCCCATGCTTGCGCTCCGTCCAACTCCAACTTGTCGACCGATGAGACCTCACTGGTACCTCCTAGCCAATGCTATGGGTACTCTTCTTCCCCCTGAGCCCCTAGAGCCATAAAGGGGCCACACACACAAAACTAGAGAATGATATAATCCAAATTGCCTCGCAAAGTCGAGCTACAACTCGTTACCCGAGATGGGTATCCCAACTCCCACAAGTGAAAACTTAGTCAAGATAAAATTTCGACAGCGTAACGTTACGCAAGCCAAATGTGTCCCATACTCTTCCTCCACCATCTCTTTTATAGAGTTTCTTAGTAATTAGTTTCCCAAACCCTCATTAGATTCCTTTTTCATTTATTTAATTAGGAAAAACCTCCCCCGTACAGATGTCGCCCAATCCCCTAGTTGCACCAGAAAATCAATTTATTAATTAATTACATATTCCTATTTTTCTCACCCACCTAAAAGTGTTCCTAAAAATGCTCCTCGGTGTCCCATTATTCCCTTACAATTCTTAAATGACTTACGCCTTACTTAATTCCTAGTTGAGTTTATAAATAGAAAGTTCCAAAGGCTAGATTCATTACTAAGTTAGACATTCCCCTTTTTATAACTAAGTTTAAAATTAGCATGTTTAGACAAAAACAAGCAAACACCCCTTTTATTAATTAAACCTTTATTAAAATTTCCACTTTAATTATTAATGCTTGAATTTTCTAATTAGTTATAAAAATAACCTTTAGTGAATTGAAATTTAAAAAAAAAGAACCTTAGTGAATTGAAATTTTATAAAAAGAACCTTAGTGAATTAAAATTTTATAAAAAGAACCTTACTGAATTAAAATTTTATAAAAAAAAACCTTAGTGAATTAAAATTTCCACTTTAATTCGGTTATATGTCTAATTAGTTTTTTTTTTGTTCTAAGGTTCTACTCAGACCTAGGTTTTGAATTCACTAGGCTTGGCGATAGTTCTTAAGGAAAAAATTAGTTATTAAAATTTACTTATCACACCATTCATTTTAAGGCCAATCAGGTCCTAAGGAGGCATAGTTTTCTAGGCACTAAGTTTATTTACTTACCAGTAAAAATCGTGACGTGCCTTTCAGGACACACTAAGTGCTCCAAGGGTGCCACTCACCTCTTTCCATTTTATTTGCGCGATGTGCCCTTCAAGACACACTACGTGCTCCAATGGTGCCACTCGCCTCTTGACTAAATTTGGTAGATGTCGAACCCCTGGAGTCAATACTTCGTCAGGTGATATTGTTTGAGACTAAAGGCCTCTAAGGAATAAGGACCCTGCCTTATTGCGTGCCCCTTAGAATCACCGTGAGCGACTGTCACAGTCTACCCTCATGGCATCGCGGGTCTTCTCGAACTAGGTAATCGTTAACCTACAGTTCAAGCCACAACGTGAGTGCTAGTAGGTTGTGGTAGGGATGCTGCCAAACCTCTCCCTCAATGTCTCTGGTTGTCGTGTGTGACCCCTTTACTCCAAATGTGAGTCTGGTCGGTAAGATATCGTCAGCCTGCATCCATCAATGAATCATGTCAGCAATAACAATCAACATCATAATATCTAATCATATGTACATATGACACATCAACAAAATTCAACCCTAACAATCCACTCCCTGACTCGACCCAGAGTCCAAGGGGTTTCATTGATGCCTTGACATCCTCAATGTCCAGAGTCCTGCACACTCAAGAGAACCCAATCAATAGCACATGTCTATGTAAGTACAACAAAATACATATCATCAAATCCACAATATCTCATAATCATAATCAAAACAACCAATAGTATAATGACCTGGATCACTTGCACACAAGTGTCCTCAAAGAATAAGTTCGCTTAGTGTGCGCAAGAGCGGGATGTTACATGGTTAATCTTACATAAGCTGTAGTTTGTGATTTCACACATGTCTATAAACTTATATTGGCATTTTGAGACATAAGCCTACCTAGTGTCCATAAAGGATAAAAATTTCATTGTAAAACCAAAATGCCAAATTGTTAAAGTTGGCTATATTAAACTGCACGACCACAATTGGATAAGGAACAATAATTTAGGATTTAAGCTGTAAATTGATCATTCCAATATGTATAACGTGTTTGTACAATTAGTAGTGCATTTACACTCAAAAAATGATGATTTCAATGCACAAAGATTCATGGAATTTTGATGAATCATAGGATTGTGGTTTAGGAGATAAACCAAGGTCAATTTTGCTTTAAGAGTCATAAAAGACTCTTCTGTGAAAAAATAGGCAAGAGATGCATAGTAAAACCCTCGAAATGCAAAAGCTATTTGTAAAAAGTAACTCGATGTTGTATTATACCTTACATTTGAGTTGTGCGAGTTGTTGGGGATGCAATTTATCATAGTAGACATGTTCATGTTGTTCATTTTGCAATTGCAAGTTTAAAAAGGGTGGCTATGCAAAAGAGACAAAATTTTCCTTGTAATTTGGAAGGTATAAATTGTACTAAGTGACTAAATGAAAATGCGTGCTCAAGCTTCCATGTAGCTCAAAAAGTCATTTTATAAGTTTAAGAGGGAGTTACATAAATGGTAAATTTACCTATGCATCTAAAGTTCAATTGAAGAGCATGAGAGGTTTCTTTCATGTACCTAGTATTTGGATTTCATGTAAATTTGAAAGGCAAACTGCCTCGGCCTCAAATGCACACCCTAGTCTCAAATTTGAGCCAACTTTGGTGGTTTATCTTGAATAAGTTGTAGTTTTTGATTTCGCACCTGTCTATAAGCTTATATTGTCATTTTGAGACATAAACCTACCTGGTGTGCATAAAGAATACAAATTGCATTTTAAAACCAAAGTGCCAAATTGCTAAAGTTGGCTATACTAAACTGCACGCCCAAAGTTGGACAAGGATCAATAATTTAGGATTTAATTTGTAAATTGATCATTCCAATATGTATAATGTGTTTGTACAATTAGTATTTAATTTACACTCAAAAAATGATGATTTCTATGCACAAAGATCCATGTCATTTTGATGAATCATAGGATGGTGGGTTAGGATATAAACCAAAGGCATTTTTTCATTAAGAGTCATAAAAGACTCTTTTGTGCAAAAATATGTAGGATATGCATAGTAAAACCTTGGAAATGAAAAAGTTGTTTGTAAAAAGTAACCCAATGTTGTATTATACCTTAGATTTGAGTTGTGCAAGTTGTTGGGGATGTGGTTTATCATAGTAGACATGGTCATGTTGGTTATTTTGTGATTGCAAGTTTAAAAAGGGTGGTTTTGCAAAAGAGGAAAATTTTTCCTCGTAATTTGCAAGGTATAAATTGTACTAAGTGAATAAATGAAAATGCACACCCAAGGTTCCTTGTAGCTCAAAAAGTTGTTTTATAAGTTTTAAGATGGAGTTACATAAATGGTAAATTTACATATGCATATAAAGTTCAAGTGAAGAATATGAGAGGTTGTTTTCATGTACCATGAATTGGGATTTCATGTAAATTTGAAGGGAAAACTACCTCAATCTCAAATGCACACCCTAGTCTCAAATTTGATCCAACTTTGGTGGTTCATCTTGCATAAGATGTAGTTTGTGATTTCACACATCTATAAACTTATATTGGCATTTTGAGACATAACCCTACCTCTTGTGTATAAAGGATAATAATTGCATTGTAAAACCAAAATGTTAAATTGTTAAAGTTGGAGTTATTAAATTACACGCCCACAATTGGCTAAGGATCAATAATTTAGGATTTAAGCTATAAATTCATCATTCCAATATGTATAACATGTTTGTACAGTTAGTAGTGCATTTACACTCCAAAAATGATGATTTCTATGCACAAAGATTCATGGCATTCTGATGAATCAGAGGATGGTGGTTTAGGAGATAACGCAAGGCAAATTTTGCATTAAGAGTCATAAAATAATCTTCCATGCAAAAATAGGCAAGAGATGCATAGTAAAACCCTAGAAATGAAAAAATTGTTTGTAAAAAGTAACCCAATGTTGTATTATACCTTAGATTTGAGTTATGCCAATTGTGGGGGATGTGGTTTATCATAGTAGACCTGGTCATGTTGTTTATTTTGCAATTCCAAGTTTAAAAAGGGTGGTTGTGCAAAAGAGACAAAGTTTGCCTTGTGATTTGCAAGGTATAAACTGTATTAAGTGACTAAATGAAAATGCATGCCCAAGCTTCCCTGTATCTTTGAAATTGGTTTTATAAGTTTTAAGATGGAGTTACATAAATGGTAAATTTACCTATGCAACTAAAGTTCAATTGAAGAACATGACATATTGCTTTCATGCACCTAGAATGGGGATTTCATGTAAATTTGAAGGGAAAACTTCTTCAGCCTCAAATGCATGCCTTAGTCTCAAATTTGACCCAAATTTGGTGGTTCATCTTGCATAAGTTGTAGTTTGTGTTTTCACACCTGTCTATAAACTTATATTGTCATTTTGAGACATAAGCCTACCTGATGTGCATAAAGGATAAAAATTGCATTGTAAAACAAAAATTCCAAATTGTTAAAGTTGGCTATATTAAACTACACTCCCATAGTTGGATAAGGATCAATACTTTAGGATTTAAGCTATAAATTCATCATTCCAATATGTATAACCTGTTTGTACAATTATTAATGCATTTACACTCCAAAAATGATGATTTCTATGCACAAAGATTCATGGCATTTTTATGAATTAGAGGAAGGTGAGTTAGGAGAGAAACCAAATGTTAGTTTTTCATTAAGAGTCATAAAATACTCTTCTGTTCAAAATAGGAAAGAGATGCATAGTAAAAACCTCGAAATGAAAAAATTGTTTGTAAAAAGTAACCCAATATTGTATTATACCTTAAATTTGTGTTGTTCCAGTTGTTGGGGATGTGGTTTATCATAGTAGACCTAGTCATGTTGTTTATTTTGCAATTTCAAGTTTAAAAAGGGTGTTGGCACAGGGGTAGACCCAGGGTTCAACTCCAAGAGTGCACCAACAAGACTTAACTACTAGCCCTTTTGGCAACACCTGTGAAGTAGATGTAGTCTCACCTGAAGTAGCTATGAGGGGGTTGCAGGACAAAGATTTACACAACCAAAAGAAATGTCAAGTGGATCTAACATAAGAACAACACATCGTTCATATATCACTTATCATCTTAGATCTATTCTTCACATCTACTTATCATATCTAAAGCAGTAATGAAATCACAATATATCAATGACAAATATAAAATAACAATCACACACAACACTAAATATACGTGGTTCACCCTCTCTCTAGGGCTACGTCCACATAAATGTGCTTATGATTTTTTAAGATAAAGCATACAGTTCTTGTCTGTGCTCTCAGCTAGCAGATCTTCTTTCTTCTTCTCTCTTTCTCTCCCCTTCATGTGAACCCAGCTGCAGGACTTGACTTCGCACTCAGCTGAAGATATTACAATACCAAAAGGCTCTCACACTCAACACTTCTCTCTCTCGATACAATACTCACTCACATAAACAATAAAACTAGATCAAAAACAATATCGTACCAACCCGACCCAGGTCCTTTATACCTTTATTTATACATTAAAATAGCTCACCGACAACCTTAGGCCAAAACCTAAGTGTCCAAAACCCTAGGCATCTAAAACCCTAGTTCAATTTGACCCACATTTTCAGGGCTCCGCCAGCCTATCTTTCCTTCCTTCTCGCGCGGTGCTCCAAAGCATCCAATAGTGGCTTTTCTTTCTTGCTGAGTTGTCCATGATCCTTATTTCTTACTTATCTATCATTCCTAATATCCTCGTTCAACGAATTTCTTTTCCTTACTTCGCTTCGTCTTTCCTGATATTTTTTTCACTTCGACCCAATAACAATCACTGTGTCTTCCGCGAAGTTTGCATTCTCCCTTTTCTTCCTTGATCTTCTCTTGCTTCCATAACCAAGGGCCAATAACCCCCCAACACTCACCTATGACTCATCCTGAGGCACTTCAGATCTGATCCCTCTATTTTACTTCTACTACAGACCACGCAGTGCAACCTCTGCTTTTTGTTCGATGCCTCCCCTTTTTCCTTTGTGCAGACTATATTTTTTGTGTCTGGTACCCAGTTTCAACTGCACCTGGTACTTGGAACCTTTTCTTCCAGCTTTTACTGAGAGCTGTGAGGTAGCTGGTTGTCATAATACAAATTCAGCCGACTCCCATTCACCAAACCTTCCTTCCATTCTCCATTCAACGTTTTCAGTTGCGCAAATCCTCCCTCTGTAACATAAGCGATCTCGTATGGCCCTATACAATGTGTTCTAAACTTCCGAGGATGTTTTATGAACTTGTTTTCATATACTAGTAATAGATCACCTTGTTTGAATTCCTTCTTCTTGATGTGCCTGTCATGATAGGCCTTCTCTCTTTCCTTTTGAACCTGCTGATGGAATCCTTGCAATGAATATATCTTCCTCTAGTTAAACCAGCTCTGAAAGCCTCTCTTGAATGACGTGCAATTCGTCCATATCTATAAAGACATCAATTATTAGTATTGGTACCAAATATTCCATTAGAACAACAACTTCAAGACCATATACCAACTTGAAAGGGGTCTACATTGTTAGTTTTTTACAAGTAGTTCTATAGGCCCATAATACTGCTGGTACTCTCAAATCCCAATCATCCCTATTCACACTGCAAATCTTGGTTAATGTTGTTTCCAAAATCTTGTTGAATGCTTCAACTGTCCCATTTGCTTGTGGATGGTACGATGTGCTCTTCTGATGGTGGACTGCAAATTCTTCAGTCAGGGATTCAACTGTCTTATTGATGAAATGTGTTCCTTGATCACTCATAAGGATCTTTGGGCATCCAAACCTGGTTATGATGTCATCAAATATGAAGTGCACAACTATAGCTGTACTACAGTCCTTAACTGATCTTGCTTTGGCCCATATGGTCAAGTACTCTGTAGCTGTAATTATATATCTTTCTCCTATGTGCTTTCCCGATGGGTTTATAGGTCCAACAAAGTCGATGGCCCATTTTTCAAATGCTTGTGGGGTCAGTTGCAGTGTTAATGGAATTTCATCTCTTCTGGACGGTTTCCCAACTCTTTGGAATACATCGCATGCTCTGGAATAGTCTCTAGAATCTCTGTGTAAGGTAGGCCACCAAAGGCCAGCTCTCAGAACCTTCTACGCAGTTTCTTTTCCTACATAATGTCCTCCTGTGATGCCTTCATGAGCTTTGACAAGAATCAATGGTCACTTTGTCTCCGTAACATATCTCCTTAGTATCTCACTAGGTCCCATCTTGTATAGCTGTCTAGCTATAAGTGAGAAATCTATAGGATGCATAACTAACTATTTCTTCTGAGGAATTCTATATTCACTAGGTGCCATTCCTGTTGATAGGAATTGCACTATCTCTACGAAGTGGTCATCAATCTTTCTAATGGCTAGTAGTTGTGCATCCGATAGTGTATCCTCCAAACTGGTGGGTTCTTCGCCATGTTCCATCCTTGAAAAGTGGTCAGGACCTTTGTTCATTCTCCCTAGCTTTACTATGATCTCAAAATAATATTCTTGAAATAGCAGAAGCCATATGCATATCCTTCCCCCCCAAAATGGCTTGTTGAATAGGTATTTCAACGCGGAGTGATCAATAAACATTTTAAAGTGTCCTCCCAACAAGTAGTGGTGAAATTTCTATAATGCGTACACCATGGCTATCCCTTCTCGCTCAGTGGTGGTGTAGTTGATCTCAGCAGTTGATAGCTTCCTGCTAGAAAAAGCTAAAGGGTGGTCAATATCTCATGTTCTCGGTTGTGCTAACATAGCTCCTAAAGCAACGGAAGACGCGTCGACATGCAAATGAAACTCCTTGGTCCAATCTGGGAAAACCATAATGGGCGCAGTAACCATTTTCTATTTTAGTGTGTCGAAGCTCTGCTGGCATTCTTCTGTCCAACTAAACTGACAATCCTTCTTCAACAACTTATCCATGGGCGCTGTAATCTGAGCATAGCCCTTGATGAACTTTCTGTAGTAGCATGTGTGTCCCAACGCAATGCACAATTGTTTGACTGACGTAGGAGAGGGTAGATCAACTATAATGGTGATCTTGGATGGATCTACCAACAATCCTTGCTTGCATACAATATGTCCTAACAAGACTCCAAATGGTGAAAAGAAAATGCATTTCTTCAAGTTCAAAGAAATTTTGCACTACTTGCATTTATCCAACATTAGCCTTAGACATTCAATATGATTCTTCAATAAACTAAAGATAGTCCAATCATCAAAATATGATTCCAAATATTTATGCAAAAATTCCTTGAATGCTTCGACCACCACCCTGGAAAGGATGGATGGGGCGTTCTTCAATCCAATTGGCATTACTGTGTATTGGTAGGATCCCCATTCTGTTGCAAATGTGGTCTTATGGTGATCTTCCTTGGCAATTCGAATCTGATGGTATCTTGAAAATCCATCTGTAAAATAATATACTTCCTGGCCTCCCACATTATCTAACACTTCGTACATGAATGATGTAGGGAAGGGGTCATGTAAACATGCATCATTCATATTTCTGAGATCTATGCATATCCTGATATCTCTTGTCTTCTTGTCTTGTACCACCATAGGGATAATCCACTCTGAATCTTCGATAGGTTCTATAATCCCTGCTTCCAGCATTCTGTCAAGTTCAGTATTTACTTTCTTCTTTTATTTCAAGTTCAATCTGTAGGGTCTCTATTTGAATGGTCTTGCATCTAGCTTCAAAGGGATCCTCATCTCTCCCATAGGCCCTTTAATTCCCTTCATATCAGTGAACTTGGTTGGAAACAAGTCCTGATACTCATGTAGTAATTCTGTAATCTTGTTAATGGTGGAAGAATCCCAATAATCTACGACATTAGCGAGCTTTGGTGTCTGCTCTGTTCCAATGTTGACCTTCTTAATATTGATTAGCTGTCCAATAAATGGTATCTCAACTCTGGGTCCTTCCACGTCTCTTTGGCCCTCTATTTATGCTATGTTCACCTTCCTAGGATCATCATCTTCATCGACATTGATGTTGTAGCAGCCCTGCAATTTCTGGAGAGGCGCAGTCCATTCGTCCTCTTCTTGTGCCATAGGGAGGCTAGATGCCTCTTCAAATAATTTCTATTTCACAATCTTCAATGCTTGATATATTGATGGGTATTGACTTTCAAATAAGAAGGTAGTTACGAAATTCTGAGTCATACCTTCCCAATATGTAGTGATGAGGCACAACTTTGCTTGAAGGTACCAATTGATAGGGGTGGTGTCCGGTGTATTAATGAATTTGTGCACCCACTGTTCTTGTGGAAGGTCTCTCTAGGCCTCTTCGCAGCTTCGCACATGGTCCTTTGGGTAGATTTGACCTATGTACCTTACTTTACAACTCTCGATTTGTGCTGAGAACCACGCTATCATCAAGGTGTGACATTGTATCCAATCTGTAATATTACTTTTGTGTTCCCCCCACCATCTTGCTGGTGTGGCTTTCAAGGCCTCATCCATTGCCAATAATCTCTGTTGTGTTGGTACACTCTCTTCAAATCCCGACAAGAAGGTTTCTAAAGGATTTAGACCATTAAAGGTGGGTAAGTTACTTACTGTTGTGCTGATCCAGTGAACTTATATGGTTAGTCTAGCACATATTCTTGTAGATACTTCATACATCTTATTCTGCCAGTTCTCTAGTGCTTCTTCTGAGTATGATGAACATGCAATATCACTTCGCCAGCTTAAGTTTCCATCGGCTGTAGGATTAATGTAATCCTACTGTCTGGCTATTAGCTTGTAGATGTTTTCCAGTTTGTATGCGCAATCTTCTTCTCTGATGGGATTTGTGTGTCATTGTCCTTCATCTAGATCTAAGGGTGCAATGAGCCTAAGGCCATATTTTTCAAAATTCATACATCTCTTCTTTAAGTCAACAACAATAGAGTTATTGAAGGCCCAATCAATTCCTAACAGCGCAGGGTAAGGGAAAATGTCATCAAATATTTCAATTACCTCAAAATCTGCAAACATTCTTACTCCGTCTATGTCCACAGGGACATGCTCCAATCATCCAAATGGGCTGACAGCTTGTTGATTAGCCATAATAAGCCTGATAGGGGAATAGATCAACTTCGGTTTTCCCATCAGTGCCCAGGTTTTCTTCGTCATGACATTGACCTCCGACCCTAAGTCGAGGACCACATAATATATCTCATATTCTCCTATTTGAGCATTCAAATGTAATTCCTTATTTGTCCTTATCTTTCTTGCAATTTGGTGTACTGGCCTATTCAAGAAGGGGTCCATCTTTCCTAGCTCATATTGTTTGATTAAATTTTGTAATTCTTGTACAACGCTTTCATCCTGAATCAACTTAATACAAGTATATAAAAATTCCATGAGCTTTCTTACCTCTTTTCCTTCTTTTGGTGAAGCAGACTGATCAAATGCTAGAGGCATTCCATATTCTCTCACTTCTAGTCTTGTCTTTGATGAAGAGGCTTGGTCTCCTTTGAATTCTTTCCTGGCTTCCTCAAATATTTGTCTTTCTCTCTTTGCATCAAAGGTTTGTGTCTTCTATGTAGCTTTCTTGATTCCTGAATCTTCTGTGGTCTTCCCTTGGGTCATTCTGTCATCTCCTATAACAACGCCTCCTCTTGTTATAACAGTGACTCTAGGGTCTTCTCCACAAGTCTTAGCATATATCAGTTGCACTTGCAGGTTCTACTGAGGTCCCTGTCTTTCCTGAAGCTTAGCTAGCAGCACAAGACAATCTTCTATAACATGGTCAAACGAGCTACAGTAGTTGTAAGTAGTATAAGGGTTCTGACAATCCCTTGCAAGGTGTCCTGGTTGTGTGAAATTATAATAGATGATCTGTCCTTGGCCTCAACCCATTCCTCATCCTCGTCCTCTTCCTCTGAATCCACCGCAAGGATTGAATTTTCCTCTCCCAGGAGAGTTATACTGCGTAGTGTTTCCTTCTTGCTATACTTCACCTTGAATCTTATATATGTCTCTCGATATTTCATGCATGAGATCGTAAGCCCTACAATCCATATCATCATTTCCTACGAACTTACATAATGTACAATACAAATTTGTAGGTGTTTGAACATACTTTTGCATGTAGTATCACTCACCAGGGCGATGCCTATTTCTGCATACCTCGCACTAAGGTAAGTTTACTTGCTTCAAAGGGCTCGGAGCTCCAGAAGCCAAGTATTCATTTAATAGGGGGAAGTGTTCCTTTTCATGGCCTTCTGATCTGCATATGACACACCAAATGTCTTCTCATTTGTCTTTTCCCTTGTTTTTCTTCATATCTTTGACCTGCAGAGACAAACTAGTTAGCTGACTCAAGATCTGGCTCATACCTGAGATGGATTCTCCCATAGGGGATGATTCTAACTTCATGGTGATATCCAATGCCTCAGCTTGCGAAGCAATCTTTTGTTGCATCAGGGGAACTTTGATGTGTGGTAGAAGGGCAACAATGAACCATTCCTTGTTCTTCTCATCAGGGATTTGAAAGGTCAATCGGCCTGTTAAGGTCTTGAATCTCTGGTCAAATTCCTAAACAAGTTCAACCACCTTCTGCTTGATCTCTTTTAGCTCTATAATACACCGTGACTCTGACTTGGATTTATTGAACTCTGCAATCAACACATTCTTAATCTGATTTAGTGGTTTAGGCTGTGCAAGTCCTTGGACAAGCTTCATGTACCATCTCAGTGTGCGATCTCTTAGAGTGGTAATAAACTGGGTTCTTTTGACAGCTTCGTCAGTGACATTTTTAATATTCCATATGACTTCACATAGGAACTAGTGCTAGTCAGGATCTTCAGATCCGTCTCCCCTAAAGATAGGAAGCCTCATCTCATCTTCCATAGATCTTGCCATGGTTCCTAACTGAATATGTGGTGGACTACTATTGACAGTGCTATGAATGCTCTGGTGACTGGGATTACTCTAGTTTCTTAATACTACTGAATCAACAAGAAGGGTAACAATAATTACTTCGATAGTCTGCACAATTTTTGAGGTTTCAGGTTCTCTTCGGTGAAGCTCTTCAGCTTCTCCTTCCTCTACCCTAGCGGGTTCTGAATGTTATTTGTCTGTCAATTTTGCCTCTTCTCCACTGTAGAAACCCTCCTCCCCGTAGTTCTTCTTAAACAGGTTTGCAAGGTGAACTTCTTGGAACACTCTCCCACTACGCATATGTCCAGCTTCTGTGTCACTGCCGCTGTCCGAATTCTTAAACATTAGCCTTTCTTGATCTGACCAATCTATTGTATCTTCAAGATGTTCTTCTCATGCAATAGCATCTTGATTCTCAGCTTCAGAAAATGAAAAATTTTCCTCTGGGTCCCTTAAATAAATATCTCTTGGCTTGGATATATGACTCTACTCTGTCAACAATGAACTTTGTGATGTACCCTCCAATGGTGCTATCAAACTAGTGATCTACGGCTCATGATACAACACTATCAACTCTTTTGACCTTCTTGATCAACTCTGATGTCCAAACCATAGGAGTTCTAGATCGAATCTCGAACTAGGTATCTTCTAATTTAGCTAGCCACTAATATAGCTCCTAATGGATTCCTCCAAAGAAAATTTCATATATATCAGTAAAGATATATTTCTCCAGCCAATATTATGAGATAAGATTAGGGTTCTTGTTCTGGGCTTCAATGAAGTGCTTTTCTTGATCTTCTATCCACTTTTGAATCTCTGTCTTCGATGGAAACCACCTTGACATTCCCTCAAGAAGATTCTGGTCCCGACAACGGAACCATTTGTTAGCATAGGGGTAGACCCAGGGTTCATCTACAAGAGCGCACCAACAAGCCCTAACTACTGGCCCTTTCAGCAACACCTATGAAGTAGATGTAGTCTCACCCAAAGTAGCTATGAGGGGGTTGCAGGACAGAGATGTCCACAACCAAAGGAAATGTCAAGTGGATCTAACACAAGAACAATAGATCATTCATATATCACTTATAAGATTATATATATTCTACAGATATACTTATTAGATCTAAAGAAGTAATGCAATCACAGTATATCAATGACAGAGATAAAATACCAGTCACACACAACACTAAATATACATGGTTCACCCTCTCTCTAGGTCTACGCCCACATAACTGTGCTTATGATTTATTAAGATAAAGCATACAGTTCTTGTCTGCGCTCTCAGCTAGCAGATATTCTTTCTTCTTCTCTCTTTCTCTCCCCTTCCTGTGCACCCAACTGTAGGAATCAACCTTCACACTCAGCTGAAGATCTTACAATACTAGAAGGCTCTCACACTAATCACTTCTCTCTCTCTTGATACAGTACTCACTCACATCAACAATACAACTAGATCAACAAAAATATCATACCAACCCGACCCAGGTCCTTTAGACCTTTATTTATACATTACAATATCTCACCGATAGCCTTAGGCCAAAACCTAGGTGTCCAAAACCCTAGATACCAAAAACCCTAGGTGTCTAAAACCCTAGGTCAAATTGACCCACATTTTAAGGGCTCCGCTAGCCTGTCTTTCCTTCCTTCTCGTGCGGTGCTCCAAAGCATCCAACGGTGGCTTTTCTGTCTTGCTGAGTTGTCCATGATCCTTATTTCTTGCTTATCTTTCATTCCCGATCTCCCCATTCAATGACTTTCTTTTCCTTACTTTGCGTCATCTTTCTTGATGTTCTGCTCACTTTGACCCAGTAACAATCACTGTGTCTTCCGCGAAGTTCACATTCTCCCTTTTCTTCCTTGATATTCTCTTTCTTCCATAGCCAAGCACCAACAAAGGGTGGTTGTGAAAAAGAAACAAAGTTTCCTTTGTAATTTGAAAGCTATAAAATGTATCAAGTAACTAAATGAAAATGCACGCCCAAGCTTCCTTGTAGCTCCAAAATTGGTTTTATAAGTTTTAAGATGGAGTTACATAAATGGTAAATTTACCTATGCAACTAAAGTTCAATTGAAGAACAAGATAGGTTGCTTTCATGCACCAAGAATTGAGATCTCATGTAAATTTGAAGGGAAAACTACCGCAACCTCAAATGCACACCCTAGTCTCAAATTTGAACCAACTTTGGTGGTTCATCTTGCATAAGTTGTAGTTTGTAATTTATCACATGTCTATAAACGTATATTGGAATTTTGAGACATAAACCTACTTAATTTCCATAAAGGATAAGATTTGCATTGTAAAACCAAAATGCCAATTTTTTAAAGTTGGTTATATTAAGCTACACCCCCACAGTTGGCTAAGGATCAATAATTAAGGATTTAAGATGTAGATTGATCATTCCAATATGTATAACTTGTTATTAGTGCATTTACACTCAAAAAATGATGATTTATATGCACAAATATTCGTGGAATTTTGATGAATCAAAGGATGGTGGGTTAGGAGATAAACCAAGGTCAATTTTGCATTACGAGTCATAAAAGGCTCTTCTGTGCAAAAATAGACATGAGATGTATAGTAAATTACTAGAAATGAAAAAACTATTTGTAAAAAGTAACCCAATGTCGTATTATACCTTAGATTTGAGTTGTGCAAGTTGTTGGGGAAGTGGTTTATCATAGTAGACCCGATCATGTTGTTTATTTAGCAATTGTAATTTTAAACAGGGTGGTCGTGCAAAAGAGGTAAAGTTTTCCTTGTAATTTGCAAGGTATAAACTGTACTAAGTGACTGAATGAAAATGCATGCCCAAACTTCCTTGTAT
>WSFP011414077.1:0-24051 GCA_009831015.1 Picea engelmannii | reverse complement strand
AAGTAAGATGAGAAAATCAAGAAGGAATATTTAAATGATAAAATATTGGAGAAATTTCTATTTATGGAAAGTGGTTAACCCTAAAATAAGGAAAATAGGTTAAGTGACCTAGAAATGGGTTAAGTGACCTAGAAATGGGTTAATTGACCTAGAGGATGAAAGTATAAATAATATAGCAATGGTCTCTTGTAGATCATCTTTTTTGTGGATCAATGGAGAACTTCTTGTGAGAATATCTTTTGGAGTATTGATGGAGAGCTTCTTGTGCATTTTTGGTGTGGAACACTTGAGCATATTGAATATCTACAGGTGAATGAGGTAACCAAGGATATATAATCCTAATTTCATAAGGAAGGTGAAGAAAAGAGGGTCGAAATTGAAGGGAGGATAAATTCTTTTGATGATGCTTTCTAAGGTATGTTATTTACAGGTCATCTCACCATTTTCGCTATAATTTTTTTTTTCTATAATGATTCAGATCGTGACATTGCTATACAATTGAGAAAACATACCCAAGTATCTGTGTTAAAAAATTCAGCTTGTGGGTCGTTGTATTTTGGGGTTACACTCCATGGAAAATAGGGTTTGTGGCTAGTCCTGAAACTAGTCAAAAACAGGTGTTTCGGGTAAAAATGTCATAAATTATTCATAACAGATCCAACTTCAGTGAGACCAAATGTGTTGGTTAGGTTACAATCTTTGGTATGTTGTGTAACAGTTTCAGATCAATTCAATGAATATTTTGTGCGAGGCATGCTCTACAACGTCGCTCTCTAGAATAAGCCATAATTCAGAAAGGTATGCCATTTTTGCTATAAATCCTTTTCTGAGAGGTTCCGAGTAGTACCACCTGGAGGAATTGCATAAAACACACTGAATAACATTGTGTATTAGTTTCAGATCTTTATTCATTACAATTACAAAGTTATGATTATTTCAAGTTGGGGTTGTTGACTAATCCAAAACTAGTCATGGTTGAGACAAGCAGTTGGTGAGTTGGGACATACATGAGGTGTATAGTTGATGATGTTGGTACATATAGATGAGTCATTGTTGATCAGCAGTTGAAAAATTATTGGTATATACTTGGTACATGGATGGATGTACTTGTTTATGGTACAGGTTGATTGCAGGTTATTTGACACATGTTGGTGCATGGTTGATGCACTTGTTTATGTTGACAGATTATATCTGTTGAGGATTGTTGCCTCATCTCAGTTGGTGCTGAGAATGTAAGCCGAGTCTTGCATATAGAGTTGGTGCTCTTGTAGAGTTGTACTCTATTCAACGGTTGTTGAAAAACCCCCGGATTGAAGTCCATAATAAAAGGAAAAATTGTACATACATCTTGTGTTCTTTTTGTTCCTTGTGGAGATGATTTGTTGATGATATGTTGCTGATATATGTTGCTAATATGTATTCACATATAACTGATTATAAATGACAGAAATGAGTAATGAGCAAATGCTGAATGTTAACTAAGGATTTTTTGTGTAAGAGGGAAGTTTTGGGAAAAAGATCCCCACACTCATTCACCCCCCCCTCTAAGTGTGGTAGGTGTGTCCAACAATATTTTCTCTTTTCCACAAGAGCAATATCTTTTCTCTTTGTTGGTCATAGTTGCACATGGTTTCTCCAACTTCTTTCTTAATCTCCTTGATCTCAGTTATACACTGTGAATCTGGCTTAGGTTTCCGAAATTCTCTAAGGATATATCTCTTTATCTCTATGAGGGACCTCATCTGTCTCACTGGTTGAATAAATTTATATTGCATGTACCATGTCAAATATCTATCTCTGAATGTGGTCTCCAACTGCATGATCTTAGAGGCCTCGTCTATGACTTGCTTCACAAGTGAACCGATGTTGTTTTTCATAATCTCTTCCCATCCCATGAAACACGAGAAGCCTAAGGGCCGAATACTAATTGGCCATATTTGAACTAGAACTTGATCTTTCTAACCGACTGCTAATTATTACTAATGTTATTGACAAATCTTACGAAGTGTTGCTAACTTTGGTCTCTACTCCACTTGTATCTTCTACTTCTCTTGTTTATGAACTTTCTTATTCTACTTCTCTTGTTTATGAACTTTCTTCTTCTACTTCTCTCGCCTCTACACTTTCTTCTTGTTTAAAAATGTGTGAGGGGGGTGGTCCAAAAAGGGAGTTCCTCCAAACTATCTCATCTTATTTGGTGATGGATCCAAACGAGCTTCCTATCTTGAGCCACGCGAACCTCCTTCCAACAACCAAGATCTCTTCACTTTCTTGGAATGCGCCTTCATCACTATCTTATGTGCTACTATTGCTACTACTTTGCAGCTCATCTTCATCTAAATTAACTCCATCTCCTATTAACCAAGGGTATCTGACCTCGTTCTCTACAAATCTGTTACTACCTTCTCCAATATCATCTCTTGATAACTCTTTCTCTACGCCACATTTCTTTGATGGCATCTCTTCTTATGCACTTCTCTCTAGCTCAGATATTTTTCCTGCATACCCTTCTGGTGCAACTTCTCTTCTCTTCATCTTAGATCTTACTACATGTTCGTCACACCTTGCTCTCCGTTCTTTCATTTTTTGGTCAACTTTCTTCCACAACTCGACTATTCTTATGTATTGCTCAACCAGTTTTCTTCTCTGCTCTTCTGGATACATTCTCTCTTCAACTTATCTCATCTTCTTCCCCCATATTTTCATTCCCCCTTCCTCTACGTGGGGGTTTACTCTGCCATCTTATTGAGCTCCATATTGCACATCAACCCCTTCTCCATGAATAACATTTTGATCCACAAGTGGATTTCTTCTAACAACCTTCTTCTAGAACTTGCTGCAAAATTTATTTTATCACTACTGAAAGATTCATTGCATTCAACAAAAAAATCTATGACATATCCTTCTTTCACACGATCAAACAAAAAATTGATGGATCTGGCCCACTTGTTTTCCATATATTTCAACCTATTGTCTGCTTCTCGGTCCAAAACCAACGGTTCTTGGGATCTCCATACAGAGTTAATCTTTTTCTATCTCTTTATCCATTCATGCAACAAACAAGAAAATTTATCGAAGAAAAATTCTTCAATATTTGAAGATATGTACCTTTGTTTCCATCGTTCTAGGTTGATCTGCAAATTTCTAGTCTCTCATTGTGAAAATTCATCCTCCTTCTCAGAGATTCATTTTTATATCTCTTTCCTAGATGGTTTCCATGTCATTTTATTACTCCATCATGTATCCAAAAAATTTCAAGTCTTGACAATGGAACCAATTGTTGGCTCGAGGTTTGACCTAGGGTTCGAAAGGCTTTACCAATAAATACCTGATTTGTGTTAACATATTCAATATTCAAAGATTGAATAAGGTCTCATTCGAGATGCGCATGAGAATCATAGATATCTAATGTTTGTGAGTAGAATGATAGAAAACTACAGATGGGAAACACTTAACAATGAGATGCGCATTATATATTAATTCATATCGACATTCATACAAGTGATGCGCATAATAAAATACATAACAAGCATTCATTTGAAATATAGTACATGATAGAAAGGACGAACTTGAGACTCATGCCCTCTTTAATTAATCATAGTGGAACATTTAAACACATGGAGACTCAATAAGCTTAAACTAGAGATTAGGAACTCTAAGCTCAATCTAGTTTCTCTCTCATATTCCATTTACAGTTCTACCATTACATTGAATCTCAGAATCAAACAGAACTAAACAATCAATCAAAAATAATAGTGAACAAGAACTTAACCTTATTATGTTCACATGCACCCCTTATATATTTGCAGAAGCATGGCAATCATAACAAAATTTCCAACTCACTAACAATCTCGACCACAACCAATTGGTCGGTTACAAAAACAATTACAATCATTATGTTGATCTTCAAGGATTTGATATGCATGTGATCTTTATAAAAGTCCTTGTACATAGTACAAAGTTGTTTTGTGTGTGCAATATAACACTGGTTGGTCAAAACACTGAATCTTGGCGCTGCGCAGTACAAAAATCATGGTACACGAGTAATGCATAAATTGTGGCATGCACGATCCTTCCAAAACCTTAGGGTTCCAACACTTTTCCAGCCATTTCCCCACATAATACTTAGGCCCAACTCACTTGCATCTGCTAAATTTAAGACTCCCAGATTATGTAGAGATATTTTCTAGGGATCAGGAAGCTTGAAACAAACAAAACACCTTATGCATGGATCTTCTCTATCCCAATTTTGTTTCCCCTACCTAATTTCCAGGCCAACCACTTACCAACTTGTAGAAATTATCTTACTAATTCTTTCCACATCATTGATGCACCCTTAAAACACTTCCTTTCATTCCTTATCTAATCCTCTATTGTTTCCGTCTCTAGGTATTTTCCTTTTATCACTCTTCCCCAAATAAACTCATCCTGTATTATTTTCCATAGAATTTGAGTATCTAGAGCTTGCCCAAATATGTGTATGTTTTTTACAAAATATACACCTTGGTGGGCCATGCCATTTTTTCCCCCCTCATTATCCCACATTAGATTCTTATTTAACATTTCCAACCAAAAGAAAATTCTTTTGAGAGAATTTCTTAACTTCCATACTTTCTTCCACCACTAGTTATTATCCCAAATTCCTTCCTCCTCTATCCTGGTTACATATGCAAGTTTTGCAATAAAATTTATTTTGGACCATCTTAATTCATCTTCTTTCTCCTTGAAAATTATAACATTGTGTTTCAAAAATTGAGTATATCTCTTCCAATCATCATATAAATATCCTTGCAACTCCAACTGAACTACAATTTTCCAATGTTGTCCCCATATAGTATTTATGCTTGGTTCACTTGCATCTCCTAGATTGAAGACTTCAATATTATGTAGAGCTATTTTCAGGGATCAAAAAACATGAAATGAAAAGAACACCATATGCATGGGTGTTATTCTATCTTGACTTTGTTCCCCCTACCTAATTTCTAGGACAACCACTAACCAACCAATATCAATTCTCTTACTAATGCTTTCAAATCATTGATGCACCCCTAATATACTTTATTTCATTCATTATCTAGTCCTCTATTGTTTCCGTCTCTAGGTATTTTCCTTTCATCACTCTTCCCCAAATACCATCAACCTATGGATAGCCATAGATTGCCCAAAAATATGTATGTTTTTACACAATATACACCTTGTTGGGCCATGCTACTTTCTTTTTTCCCCACTATCCCACGTTAGAATATTATTTTAAATTGCCAACTATTTTTTGTTTTGTTTTGTTTTGAAACGACTGTTTAAATTCCATACTTTCTTCCACCACCACTTCTTATCCCTAACTCCTTCCTCTATCCCATCTACATATCCAAGTTTTGTAGTAAAACTCCCATGCCTTTATTTTTGGACCATCTCAATTCATCTTCTTCCTCCTTGAAAATCATAGAATTATGTTTCGAAAATTGAGTATATCTCTTCCAAACATGAGCTAAATATCCTTGCAGGACCAAATGAATTACACTTTTCCAACCTTGTCCACACATAATATTTACACCTGATTCACTTGCATCTTCTAGATTTAAGACTCCTACATTATGTAGAGCTATTTTTAGGGGATCAGAAAGTATGAAATGAACATAACACCCTATCTGTGGGTCCTCCTCCATCCTAAATTTGTTCTCATTGCCTACTTTATAGGTTAACCACTCACCAACCAATATAAATTCTCTTACTAATGCTTACCAAATCACTGATGCACCTCTAAAAGAATTTCTTTCATTCCTTATCTAGTCCTTTGTTGTTTCTATCTCTAGGTATTTTAAATACCCTCATGTTGTATCATCCTCCATATACTTCGAGAAACCAAATCTTGCCCAAAAATATGTATGTTCTTGAGACCCCATCCACCTTCTTCCTTTTGTCTTGCAATAGTACTCCATTCCACTAAAGGAATCTCCTCCTTTTCTTACTTTCCTATCCATAAAAAAGCTAAAACACTTCCTTCTAATTTTATCCAACATCTTTTTAGGGATATGTGTAGATTTTAACCTTGTACAATATTTTACTGCAATTTTTTTTTCAATAAAAGAACCAAAAAGATACAATGGCAAATACACACATTACACAGATATTTTCCCCTGGAAACCCAAACCGAGAAAACCAACATATTCTATATTCATTCATTATCATACATTTTTTACAATACAATATACATATAGGAGCCAACAACATCCAAATCCCTAACCCACTGACCTAGATTAGTCAACAACCCTAATTCCTTAACCGGAAATAGAAAACCATCGATAAAAAAAACCATGTGCTAAAAAATCGCCCAAAAATGGACACGAAAATCGAGGGACCATGAAAAACGAGGAAACAATGCGACATGTTTCTCGAGGCATTTTTTTCTCGGGTGTGCTATCCCCGAACCCCAGCGCAAGGGGGATATCACACCGCTGCAACCCCCGAAGGAGGGGCCTAGTGCCCCCCCTTAAACACCCCTGCGCGCTCGGTGCAACATAGCATACCCTACAACTAGTCGTGCAAAGAATATAACACATACGCAACAATATGTACTAAAGACATCTAGTATACATGAATTCCTTCCAGAATTGACTTCAATAAAGTCAACCTACCTTCATGGGATAACCATCTATAACATCCATTTGAAACTATTATTTCTATCTTCTTATACAACCAAATCCAATCAATGAACTTGTAGTCAATTTGTTTTAAGTGAAAACCCAAATATTTAATTCCCTTATCCAAGTAGACAAAAGAAAAAGGATTATTTCAACTATCTCATTTTCTATATTTTATTTTAGCTCATTAAAAATGATGGAGGATTTATAAATATTTAATTCCATTCCTATGGCTCTAGAATATAGGTCTATAATATCTTTAATTTTTTTTCTTCATTCATTTATCCTAACCCAAATAACATTACATAATCTACAAATAACAAATGGCTTAAAGAGATGTATCCACCTACCTTGATACCTTTAACAAAACCCTCCCTCTTTTCATATGAAATCAAACTACTCAACCATTCTACCACCAACAAGAACAATAAAGGAGACATTGGGCATCATTCCCTAAGATGTCTTGCAACATACTTTATTTTATTTTATGGAGAACCATTAGTGAGTATTGCAAACTATGTCAAAGATAAGCACCCCATAATCCAATTTACAATTCAAACATTCATCCCAATTTGGATCAACAACAATATTAAGTACAACCAACATACCTTATCATAGGATTTTACTAAGTCTATTTTCTTTACCACTGTAGGATACTCTTGGAGGCATGAGAATCCAAGGGATACATTTTGAGAACCATCCTTACCTAGGATTACAGGATTGTTAAACCCCCCATGCCAAAGATGGGACTATTCAATTTTTCCTCTACTTGACCTAGATCCTTCATACTATTTGCAGAGCTTGGTTCAAAGAAATGAGTTGACACACTTTGATTTGGATATTCCTTCAAATTCACTTCCGCTATAGATTCTTCTAGAGAATTTGAGCATGCTCAGACTTGTAATCTTGTGCCCACAAACTATTTTATATTTGAACCATAGGGTTTCATAGAACCTTCTTTTCTTCGTGATCCTTATCTTCGTTTCCCACTTCACCCCGTGTCTTTATACTCAAGCTCATTCCCTTTTTGGCTTGGGTCTTCATGAGGAATTTTATGTTCCACCCCTTTTTTCGTCTACACCCACCTTTCCTTTTTTTGGTCACATTCCCTCCAAATAAGTCCGACTTCATGGTACTTCAAGCATCTAAATGAGAATTTTTAGTCATAAAATCTTTGAACATAAGACTTTTTCCCTTGACTACAACAAACCCTCCCAAAGGTCAATCTGATGATTCTCTTGTTAAATTTCACCTCAAAATATTGTTCTAACTCCATATATAAACCTGTCCAAACCATTGCCTAATGTCTCCAAGAATTATTTGCTCCACGACTCCATTGGAAGTTGTGGTAACATGAACCAAACAAGTTCAAAGAAGAAGGGCTCATGGAAAGGGTCAAATTTTGGAGTCCAAAATTTCAACGATAATATAGATGGATTCTTCTATAGAATTTGGGCATGCCCAGAGTTGTAATATTGCTCCCACAACCTCTTTTATATTTGAACCATAGGGATAACTAGAACCTTCTATGCTTCATGCTCCTTATCTCAATTTCCCACTTCACCCCTTATCTTTATAATCAAGCTCATTCCATTTTTGGCTTGGGTCTTCATGAAGAATTTTATGTACCACCCCCTTTTTCCTCCACACCTACTTTTCCTTTTTTTGGTCACATTCCCTCCAAATATGTATGACTTCATGGCACTTCAAGTATCTAAATGATAGTTTTTAGTCATCCAACCTTTGAACATAATACTTTCTCCCCTGAACTATGTCTATCTCCTACAAAGAACCCTCCCAAAGGTCAATTTAATGATTCTTTTGTTAAATTTCACCTCAAAATATTCTTCTAACTCCATATATAAACCTGTCCAAATCATTACCTAATGTCTCCAAGAATTCTTTTCTCCACAATACCATTGGAAGCGGTGGTTATAAGACCCAAACAAGTTCAAAGAAGAAGGGCTCATGACAAGGGTCAAATTTTTAAGTCCAAAATTTCAACAATAATATAGATGGACCCCAAAACCACCTTTTCTTAATCAAGAGCTCTACATTGTTCTTTCTTCTAAATTTGAAAGAGAGCTACCCCTCACTAGTACATGAAATTTTAAAATGTAACCAAAAACAACCAGGAAATTATCCTCTAGCCAACTCCATAAGTAAAGCCCTGATAATTTCTTACCTATGAAATTCCCTAAAAATTTCTTACCTATGAAATTCCCTATAATTAACTCCATAAAGAAAGACTTGAAAATTTATTACCCATGAACGGCCCTATAAGTTCTTTCTCCATCAAACTCGGGACAACTTCCATGCCTACAAGTTCTTTCTCCCTCAAACTCGGGACAACTTCCATGCCTACGTATTTTCCCAATACCAATATCACTTTGTCCTTTTTTGGCCTTATGCATTTTTTTCTCCCTTTATTTACCCCCCATGGTTTCCCAAACTCTTCTCCTTCACTCTCGATAGGACTATCGCCTCTCTATTCTATTTTTTCCAGATATTTGAAACTAATGCAGGGTAAAAACAAAACTTGCTAGCAATATGTAATAGAATAAATTCAAAGATGTAGAGACTAAACCTCAAGCCTTACCAGTCAATACCTTTTTCCTGTAATGTTTCTTCCAGTTAGCAATTTCTTCCAAAAATGGTGCAACCAGATTCTACGTTTAAATTATCTCAAAATTTCCCTCTCTGTCATTTACTTGCGCCATTCTAGAAAACTCAATCAAATGGATTTTGTTGATTCTCTAAAAAATTATCTGAATCGAGAAGAGTTTATGTCTTCAAAACTCCATCAATTAACATGTTTGTTAACCAGCCATTTGAGAAATATTCTCCTTACTTTTTATCTGACTTTTGTCTGGTAGATGAACTTCTCATGACAACAAAATAACAATTCTATTAACCGGCCACCAGACCACCGGAAACATAACTCGCGACTCCTTCTCCGCTCTGCTAACTGACCACCGGGACAACAAACCACCGGCCCATCAGGGAAAACCTCTCGAACCTTCACTGCTCTGTGAATCAACCATCGAGACACTAGACCACCAGCCCACTTGGAAACCTCTCAAACTTTCTTTGCTCTGTGACCCGACCACCAGGACACCGGACCACCGACCCACCAGGGAAGCCTATCAAACTTCTCTGCTATGTGACCCGACCACCGGGACACCGAACCCCGACCCACTGAGAAAAAACAAACACTCGTTTTCATTTGAAGGGTTTAAGACCCGATTCGATTGAACTACAACTCTATTGAAGGCAATGATTTCACTTAATTAAACCCACAAAAGGGCTCGAACTTTTAAGAGACTGGAAAGCCTTGTCATTTTCAACCAGTTCATATTTCCGCATCCTTTTTAAATTGGTTATCCTATCCTCTCCTATCATACCAAATATTTGGTGCATTTAGGATATTTTGAAACATAAAAAAGTTATCACTATATACATACATTTGGAGTTAGAGTTAGGTCTTCCTTGAAATCTTTGGAGCTTCAAAAAATTTCTAAATTTTTTTCTCAAATATAGAAAATAGCCTTAGGATAATAATAATAATAAAAATAATTTATTTTTAAGGTCACGACCAATCCAAACATCAAATTGGTGTATGCGACCCCCTTATTTGTGGGACAAGGGACCTCCTTCGCCCAATGATTTGACTAGTAAAATCTACAAAGGTATACATACCCTACCCCCTCTGGATATATCTCTCCCCATTTTTGTAATTGACTACCTCCTCCTCCATGGTGAAAACCCTAAACTCATGTAACAACCCTAACTCATTAAGAAACCCTAAATAAATTGATAAGACCTTCTCATGTTTCCATTGTATCTTCCTCTCTATGAGACAATATTGTTATATGACAATCTAATTTTGAATCCATACCTAATCACTACTAACCATAAATTCCAATGTTGATTTGAGTGTTTTATGTTATTCTTTACTAAAGAAACACTTGCATTATTGAAAACATTAATGTTTACTCGATTAAATAAGTGGTGTACAATGCTCGAGGAAAGCCAAATCCACGATTATGTGGGCTTTATTGAAATGAAGTTTCTCAAAGAGACGTGTATCAACAAATTCCATAAAGATAAGTAATTAAGTCATTCATCTTTTACACAGAGATTATTTGTAGGCTGTAGAAACCCGTGTTTAGTTTAAATCCCAATCCAATGTGTTAGGACAATGTGTTAGGACGTGTTTGTCAATTTTTTTTTTTTTTAAGTTTCAGTTTTTTTTTTTTTAAATCTAGGGGAATTGGTAATTGGTTGGGATTATTTGGGTAAGGTTTTAAATCCAGATTTAGTAAGAACTAAGACGTATAGAGACACATCCGCAAAGAGTGTCCCACTCATAAGGGGCATCTATCCTTTTAGCCTTATTACAAGGGGCCAAGGTCTCATTGAGGATTTGAACCTAGATGGAGAGAGTGCAAAACCTACTTCCCAACCATCTCATCAAACCACCTCAACTACTCAAAATTGAGCGAAAAAATCTTTGATTAAAATATATTTTAGTATAAGCTATAGTTATTGTGTGAAGTCCATCTTTATTTATTTTTAAATGAAATAATGAGACCAAACATGAATGACCTTCGTAACAAAAATTTATGGATTTTCAACACCATCAAGAATCTATATTTTCAAGGGTTTTATCAAATATACTTAACCTTCTCCATTCCCACCTATATTTGAATATATATTTAAAGATGTGAAATAATTTTTTGTCAAGCCAAACAACTTAGCGAAGGAGATGACAAATGAGTTTGAAATATAATTTATTTTGTTTTATTATATTATTTATAATAATTAAAATGAGTATTTTTTTAATTATTCACATATGGGTATATAACTTAATAAAACTAGTATTATAAAAAATTTAATTACATATAAAATGAAAATATCACCCCCAAAAATGAAAATTCGTAGTTTAAACATTTTGGCTTTTTTTCGAGGATATTTTTCGGGGATATTTGTTCGAAATTTGACAAGAAATTGTTGTATTTGCAGATTTGAGTGGTTAATTATGTGTAATATGAGTGCCCCAGGGGGTTTTCAACACACTGAATCCATTTCTACATTCAAAAATGCAATTTAAACAACAAAAAATTGTGATTTCGTGCAGATTTATGTCGCCAGACTCCAACAAAAATGGAAAAAACATAGAACAATTCGACAACACCAAATGAAAATACAACAAAAGAAATCATAATATAAAGATTACATTATAGTGATTTTTCTAGTAAAAAAAGTATTTGTGAAAATATAATAACTCATGGTGTAAAGATTGAATTATAGTAGTTAGGCTCAAGGAAACAACAATTTTTTCAAAGAGCAAAATCTTTTATTGTTTTCATTATTGTTTTTTAAAAATAAAAGAAATATATTTCAATATATATATATATGATAATTTTTTTTATTGATATTTCAAATAAGATATCAAATATATATGATGTGAAGTTTAGAGAAAAAATGATGTGAACTTTTGAGAAAGAGAATGGCTCCCGCTCCACACTCACCTGGAGAAGCCTCACATGCTCCATCAAAAAATCCCTAGGATATAGATTGATCTACATTAGGGGCTTAAGGGATCCTTGTACATGATTGTTTTAGGGGATTTCTTCCTTCACCAAAGGATAATATGATCCGATGAGTGAGTCTTCCTAGATTTTCCTTCAGTCCTTCAAATATCATCGTAATAATTGATAGCCAACTTCCCCAAATACTGTAACATGGAAGAGCCTTAAAAGTATAAGCATTGATATCAACAAACCAGGATTGAAAACATTCTAACAAGATTAATTTATCCCAATTATTATGCATATTGAAATTTTGAAACATTTCATTCCAAACAACTTTGGTAAATGAATAATGGACAAAAAGGTGATCCACTAATTCACTATCATTCTTGCACAAGTAACACCAACTAGGTCTAGTCCAACTTCTTTTTTGTACATTATCCCATGTTAATATTTTGTTTTCCAAGGCCATCCAAGTGAAGATCCTAACTTTTAAAGGACATGGTAACTTCCACATTACCTTCCACCACCACTACCTTTCGTCTCCCACATTCTCACTAATTTTAGCAGTGTAACCTAACTTCATCATAAGTATCCTTGTTGATGTATTCCTAGACCAACTTAGTTCATCATCCTCTTCTGAAAGGCATGTGGAACAATGTTTAATTGAGTTGATATATTGTGTCCATTCCATTTCCATCTCGGCCTGCAATCCCAAATCTACATTAGATTTTCAAACTTGTAACCCTGCATGGGGGCTTCACCTTGTTGATCAATATATTATCACGTTCATTCATAAAGGAGGTTTTTAAATTGTGAAAAACAGGGTCAAAATATTGTCGGTATTGGGTGGGTGTGGGGTATCGAAACATTTTTAAGCATCAAGGGTATAAAAAGTAGCATCTAGTAAAAATAGGGTTTTTTTTAATTGGAAAGATGTATTGGGAGAGGGGTTCAAAAAAAGGGTTTTGGGATATATTTTTCAATATCTAGTGAAAATAGGGGTATTCTTTAATATCCCATGAATGCACACACTATGTCATAGGTTCATTAAGTGGAGACCCTCGTGTAACCATGCTCCTCGAATCACTACCACCGAAGCTTATGATAAATTTGTGATTCCTCTATTATGAAGGCGCATCCTGAGAGGTTCAAAAATCTTGTAACTATCCCCACATCTATTCCATGAGTCTTGACCTATTTTCACCTTAGTACCCTTTCCAATTTTCCAGGCAACATACGATCCTAAAATATCATAAGCTTTAACTAAACCTTTCCACACATTAGATTCTCCTTTAAAGGATTTGGGTTCCCATCTAATCCATTCCTTTGGATCCCTATTCTCCAAGTATTTTTCCCTCATCACCTCCCCCCATAAGCCTTTGTTAAACAAAATCCTCCAGACACTTTTCGTTGCTAAAGCCTGTCCAAAACATATGCAATTTTTTTAACCCCCATTCACCATACTCTTTTAAAGTGGCAATCCTTGACCACTTGATAAGGGGAATGCCCTTGTTTTCCTTACCGTCTGTCCAAACAAAACTAGAATATTTCTATGAATCCTTTTAATGATACTCTTTGGAATATGTGCAATGGATAACTAGTAGACATGAATTCTCTTGAGTACAAAATTAACTAGTACCAACCTTCCACCCATAGATAACCATCTATGACACCGACAATTGATTCTATCCTCAATATTTTTTATTAGCCTTTTCCAATCCCCCTTTTTATAATTGTTTGGTTTTAAAACAAAACCCAAATATGCCATTGTCAAGGGATTCCACCTTCATTGGAAAAATTTGAGCAATTCGCCTCTTCAGAATATCACTCAAGTCATTAAACAAAATACAAGATTTATTCATGTTAATTTCCATCCCTATTGATTTACAAAAGGAATCAAGTATAATTTTGAGGTAGTTCATGTCCCTCAAGTTTCCCCTCCGAAAAAGAAGAATGACATCAACAAAAAACAAGCGAGAAATAACAATTGTACTTGCAATTTTTATCTCTCTAATGAAGCCATTTTTCCTGTATTACATAATTAATCTTCTTAAACATTCTACTACTATGATAAATAGAAAGGGCATCAAGAGACACCCCTCCCTGAGACCCCTAGGTGCCCTGGAAAATTATGATGGTGAACCGTTGACCAATACTACAAAGTTGATTGATTCCAAACACCCCATTATCCAATTTAATGATTGAAGGTTCAATCAAGTTTGAAGAAGCACCGATCTCAAAAATAACTAGTTGACGTCATTGTATGCCTAAGATAAGTCAATTTTCATGACCACCATGGCTTGCATCCCACCTTTGATCTAATGAAAACCTTCCTGTGTAGTCCCAACTGCATCATGGATATTCCTATTGAATAAAATGATGAATTGTTCCTCTTTGACAATGTTAGATAGATCTTGTTTTAATCTATTTTCTATAATCTTTGAGACAATTTTATATACACGATTATAAAGAGAAATCATCTTGAAATCCTCAAAGGTGGTTGGATTATTCTTTTTGGGTACCAAATCTATAAAAGTTGCATTCATGGCCCCAATAATTTTTCTAGATGGTTTTGATTCCTTAATAACCCTAAGAAGGTCATCCTCTAGGAGATAATAAAAACCCAAATAAAATTCGATTGTCCAACCATCATGACCAAGGATTTTCACCCGGTTGAAAGAAGACATGAAAACTTTTAGTTTCTCTTTTGAAACATTTGCTTCCATTCCAACATTTACCTCCCAATCAAAGAATCTAGGAAACAAACTTACCACCTTCATGATCTCACAAATATTAGATGATGCACTTTCTTTGAACAAGTTGTGAAAATGGCTTTTTCCTATTGAAGCTATGTTCTTAAAGGAAGAAATCTTGGATCCATATTCCCCCTCTAATTCCCAAACTGTATTGAATTTTTCTGGAAAGATGCATATTTATGAAAGAATTTTGTATTATTATCACCATCCAAAATCCAAATAGCTCGACTCTTGAGCCTCCACTTGGTCTCCTCTAATTTCAACAAATCCCTCTGCTTATTTTCCAAATCCTTCAACTGCTTAAACTCCTCTTTAGATAAATCCCCACTTGAATTACGATAAAAAAAAGTCTCTTAGGAAACCTCCACATCCTTTTGATTAGCTTTTTTTCTATCCTTATCGCATTTGACTACCAATTTTTTTACCCTCATCAAATTATTAGAGAATTGAAACACCACTAAGAAACCACTTTTTCCTTAAATTTTTTTCCAATTCTTCTTAAAAAGATTAATAAAAAATTCTTCTTGAAGCCATGCATGGTTGAATTTAAAAGGATATGGGGTGTTATGATGCATCTCTTCAATATGCAACAAAATAGGCATGTGATATGAGAGTCCTCACTAATTGACCTAAAATTTATACATACTAGCCTCCTCCAGAAATTTTATTTCCACAAGGAAACAATCTAATCTCTTTGAGATCCCATCCCTTCCTCTCTTGGAGTTCTACCATGTGGGAAAAACCTTATGAGGCTCCACATCAACCAAGTTAATATCTTCAAAAATCCTTGAGAAATAATCAACAAGTGGGTCTGGTCTTTCTTTCTCTCCCCAATATTCCCTAACATTTAAAGTTAGATTCAGATCACCTTCAACAATAAGATTATCCCCTAATAATAGTTATTGATCCTAAATATTGTCACATAACAAATTCCTCGCATTATAATGGGCATACAAGTTCACAATCATAATAACTTTACCTAATCCTTTAGATATCCCCTCAAAGATAATACCCAAAGAAAGGAAAATTGAATTAATAACATTAAATTTATCGTTCCATCCTGTTACAAGGTCTCGAGATAATCCTTTCACATCAATCGAATAGAAATTCAATCCTTTAAAAAATGAGAACAAACTTTCTACAACGAATGACCCACAACACATAATTTCTTGAAGAAAAATTACATCGGGTTTGAGCACCATGAACATTCGTCAGAGGGATAACCGTTTGAGGGCAACCCCTAACCCTCAAACATCAAAGGAAAGAATAATCATGGGGAAACAACCTCATGGGGTTTGTTTCTCTAAGAACCCCATTAATGGTCATTTTTTTACCCTCCTTCACCTCCTTTTAAACCTTGGATTTATCCCTATCATTGTACAACTTCCTACCAATAGGACCTGGTTTGGAATCCACTAGTGTTGGGCCTCCTTTGATTCCCCACCCTTCAGAATCTAGATTATCCTTTCTCGAACAAAGTTTATATTAAGAAGAAACATTGGATTTAAGGGAAAGGCTATAGGCTTCCAAGGGACCCCCTTGATCAAAATACCCCCACTCTTCCAACCTTTTAGAGGCTCTCTAGGCCTTATGCAATATTGAAGGCTAGCCCAAAACTAACATCGACACAATGGTAGCATAAAATGAATACCCCAATACCCCTTCTTGATTCAAGTCGGGAGCAGGAAAAGTTCAAGACTCATCAAGGAAATGAAGAGTAGAAGTAATATGATTTTGCATAAATTCACCAGAGCCATCCATAAGCGTCTCCTTAGAGAAATCGTTCTTCGCTTGATCATCCATGCATGGTGAACATGGTTGAAACTGGCCCAAAACCTCAGTATCAAAACTCTTTTTCTAAGAGGACTTTGGAGCCACAATCTCCTCGGAAGGAAAAATAACCTTCTCTTCCTGAACCATTAGTTTCTTGACCCATATTTTCCTCCATGGAATCCATGATGAATTTGTTGCAAAGAAATCATTCCATAAGTGTCTAAGCTCCCAACACTTTGAATACGTAAAATGGACCGTGTAATAGTCTAAAATTTGAACCAACTCCACATCCCCTCGCATGATTTCAAGCTCAGCCTATAAATCATCCCTGATGTCCACCTCCACCAAAACCCTGAACATTTTTTTTTATCTACTATATACTATGAATTTTCCTCCAATGCAATGAATCTTCCAATCTGATTACTTATTGAGCTCAACACCTCCTCACACCAAAATTTAAGCGGTAAAATAGGTATTAAAACCCACAAATGCTATTTGTTCACAGGTTCACGCCGAGAATAGAAACCCAACTTCCATCTATCTAAGACTTGACTTGAGGGACGCCATGTTTATATTATGGTAGTTGCAGGACGTATCAACCTCCATGTGTAAAGTATGACTAGATTAGAATATTCTACAAGCTATATAAACCCTAAATAGATGTATAAGAACCCTAGCAGACAAGTGGGCTAAATAAAACAATTAATATTAAAGTATTACCCTCCAAAAGAATAAGTCGGCCTAGGTAGTTGAAAAAGAGCACAATAAATAGAGAGCACTTGATTTCATTTGGACACACACTCACACTCAAGTCAAGTGGTGCACAAGTCTAGAGGAGGAGTGCAACTGCAACGACTGCAGTTGGGAACTAGTCTTGGTTTGTGGTTTGGGTCTTTCTGCTTGATGCACTATATTTGGAGAAAGGTGCACTCTCTCTTGGTTATCTGTTAGGTCTAGTGATGCTTCCAAAATTATTCTATCTGTCAAAGGTTACAGTGCTCAGGGGTGGCTGCGTGCTTATGGTTGGGTGAAAATATTGTGATATTATGTATGGTTAAACGAGCACATAGAATATTTTAATAGGTTATAGACCCACACCACCTTCAAGACAGTCTAACCGTTGGAAGATAGAGTGGCAGTTCTTTGTTAAGCTCATTGTGGCACCAATTGCAACTGCAACCAGGGTTTCTAATTTTGCAACTACAACAAACCCTAACCTAACTCTCTAGGCACTTCAAGTGAGATGTTTGGCATAATTCCTGAACATTCTAATGCACCTTAGCCTAGCACACCTCTTGGTACCTTCATCTAGCAAAAACATCAAGGTTGAATTTTTGGGTCAAAGTCAAAGTTTAATTGTTCAAAGCCAAAGTCAAAGGAAGTCATGAATTACTCTATGAAGTCAGAGAACAAGATAGAAGGATATTCAAACTTCAGAGCATGGAAGACAAGGATTGACCTCATCCCTTCCAAGAACAAAGTTCTAGATATCGTGAAGGGAAATATTATGGAACCACAGTTTGAAGCAGGAAAAGAAAATGAACCTCAGAATGTTGCAGCAATGGATAAGTTCAAGGAAAATAACATCAACGCTATGGGTATCAATGTGGACTCTGTAAAATATCACTTGCTACCCTACATATCCAATCTTGATTCATCTAAGAAAATGTATGATGCCCTAACTAACCTTTTTGTAGTTAGAAATATTGGACAAGTGATGGGTTTGAAGAATGAGCTTCAGTACATAAAGATGACTAAGGATGACAATGTAGCCTCATACTTTGTGAGTATTTATCAGTTGAGAGATCAAATACAAGCTACTAAAGAAGTTGTTCTAGAAAAGGAAATTGTGAATACAACACTTAATGGTCTTTCTAGATCATGGGATGCATTTGATGCAAGGATGAACACAAGAAAGGAGTTTCCAAGGTTGGAATAACTTTGGACCTGTTGCGCACAAGAAGAGACAAGGATAAACTCAAAAGTAATATCTCAAAAGGAAGAGGATGCTCAAGACCATGCAACAAAGTTCAAAAGAATCGAAGGTAAGAAAATATTTGGCTCAAGGAGGAAATTCAATCATAAGAAACATATTTCAAAGGTACAATGTTATGGATGCCACGAATATGGCCACTACAAAAGGAATTGTCCTAAAATAGCAAAGAAAAGAAAGGAAAGACACCATGTGTCAGTTGCCAATGATGAAGAACCTTAAAAGAAATCCGAGCATGAAGAAACCGATTTCTTCTATGACCCATCTCTTATAGGATCTCTTGAAGACAACATGAGGCTGATCGATAGTGGAGCTTCAAGACATGTGACTGGTGATAATTAAAATCTCTCAAGCATGAAGGAAAAGGAAACCTCTCATAAAGTGGAACTTGGAGACAATAAATCTTATGCAGTCAAGGGAATTGGAAAAACTTCTATCAAGATGGAATCATGTAACAATGTTCATCTTAGCAATGATTTATATGTTCCTGGTTTGAAAAAGAATTTAGTATCTATTTCTTGCTTGGAGGAAAAATGAGATAGAATAGCCTTTGTCGATGGAAAAGTTCTTGTATGGTCTAAATATTAAAAAATAGAAGATGCTAGAGTCATTGGGATACTTGAAGGAAGATTGTATAAACTCCTAGGTCAAAATGCTCAAGCTCTTATACATGATGAAATCAATCCTAGAGAGTAAAGGCATAGAAGGTATTCTCACCTTCATTATCAAGCATTTCCATCTCTAAAGCATATGGTTGTAGGCATACCAGAACTACAATTAGTACATGAAGGAGTTTACAGGGGATGTGCACTTGGGAAGAATATTAAGAAGCCATTCCCAAGCAGTGAGAATAGATCCAAGGAGAGCTTGGATAGGATAAACTCAGATGTATGTGGTCCTATGCTAGTTAAGTATCTAGGAGTCTATCTTTACTATGTGACATTAATAGACGACTTATCAAGAAAGAATTGGATGTACCTGATAAAGACAAAAGATGAAGTATTTGGAAAGTTCCAAGAATTCAAAGCCGAAGTGGAAAACTTGACAAATAAGAATATCAAGACGTTAAGATCTGATAATGGAGGAGAATACACCTCCAAGGAGCTCATTACCTTTTGTAAAACAATTGGGATTAGGAGGGAGCTAATTTTCCCACATAATCCTCAACCGAATGGTGTGGAATAAAGAAAGAACCGTTCCATTGAAGAATATGTTAAGGAAATGATGAATGACCATAATCTATCCATGTTTCTATGGGGAGAAGCAACTATGACAACCATATATATTCATAATAGGATTCCTCATCATATATTGAAGAACATGACTCCAGAAGAAGCCTTCTCTAGAAAGAAGCTAAGTGTGGAACACTTAAGGATCTTTGGTTGTCCTGTCTATATCCATGTTCCCAAGGACAAAAGGAAGAAGTTGGAACCCTAAGGAAAGAAGGGCATATTCATTGGATATAGTGAGACATCAAAATCTTACAAAATCTATGTCCCAGGTCAACAAAAGGTTGAAATCGTCATGGATGTAACTTTTGATGAGAAATTTTCCTTCAAGAAATCTGTAGAATATTCCTGGACTCCAATGATGAAGAAGAACATGGATATCCCAAGGAAGAAAGCACATGTTCCCCAAAACATCCCAGTGAAGAACCATACCAGCCACTTGAACCTGTAGAACCAATTTTTGTACCCAAGAACATAAAACGACCAACATGGCTAGAATCCACCTTACAAGAAGCAGAAAGACATAAATCTCCCAGTGACACCTTCAGGGAAAGAAAGAGGCCCATAAGATTCTCTAGTTATGAGACACTTATGATAAGTCTTGTCAATGTGAAACCTTCCACCTTTGAGGAAGCAATCATGAAGAAAGAATGGAAGGAAGCTATGATGGAAGAATATCGATCCATCATGAAAAATGATGTATGGGAAATTGTGCCTATACTTGAAGGAAAGTCAATAGTAACTTCAAAATGGGTTTACACGATAAAACATGCAGTGGATGGGAGTATCACTAAATACAAGGCAAGATTTGTGGCTAGAGGGTTCTCCCAATAGGAGGGAGAACACTATGATGAGACGTTTGTTGCAGTTGCTAGATATATCTCTATTAGAGCCATCATATCTCTTGAAGCATCCATGGGTTGGAGTTTGCATCAGATGGATGTAAAGAACACTTTTCTCAATGGAGTAATTGAGGAAGAAGTAAACATAGCGCAACCTCAAGGTTTTGAGATACACCTGAGAGAAACCCATTTATGCAGATTAAAGAAGGCCTTGTATGGACTCAAGCAAGCTCCAAGAGATTGGTATGCCCGAATTGTCAGTTACTTGATGAGACTTGGATTTTCCAAGAGCTATGCTGATCCAAACCTTTATTACAAGGTTGTGAATGATGCACCTATGATCCTACTACTATATGTTGATGATTTGTTTCTGATAGGTGTAGAGCCTCTCATTATTCAATGTAAGAGGGAGCTAGCCTCTGAATTCAATATAAAGGATATTGGTCTCATGCATTAATATTTGGGACTAGAAGTATGGCAGAAGCGCGATGAAATATTCCTAGGGCAAGGGAAGTATGTTGTAAATATCCTTCAAAAGTTTGGGATGATGGATTGCAAATCCATGGCAACTCCCATGGTGACAGATATGAGGAAGTTGAGAGACTTTGATTATGATCTAGTAGATTTATCCCTGTACTAACAATTGATTGGATCATTGATGTATTTGGTGAATACCCGACCGAACATTTGTTGTGCTGTAAACACGTTGATCTAGTTGAAGGTGGAACCTAGACATGAGCATTGGATAACTGCAAAGAAAATTTTGAGATATCTTCATGGGACACTAAATTATGGTTTGAGATATGCCTCAAATAGTGATGTACAATTGCATGGATATACTGATTCATATTTGGCAGGGAGTGCAAATGACATAAATAGTACTTATGGTATATGTTTCAGTTTGGGATCTACTATGATATCATGGGCTAGTAGGAAACAAAATTCTGCTGCACTCAACACTGCATAAGCATAGTATATTGCAACTCGTGATGCTTGTACAGAAGCAATATGGCTCTGTAAGCTGGTTTCTAGACTATTTGATCAGGTGCTAGATTTGAATGTGATACATTGTGATAGTCAGAGCTGTGTGAAGATGTTAGAGAACCCCATGTTCCATGACAAGTCGAAGCACATTGAGATCAAGTACTATTTTCTCCATGATAAAGTCCATAAAGGAGAATTGATTCTCCAGTACATCTCCACCGATGAGAAGACAACTGATATTTTGATGAAGCCTCCATCCAAGATAAAGTTTTCATACTTGAGGGACAAGCTAGGACTCATGGAGATTGATCCCTTGGTTGAAAGGGAGGAGATGACTTCCTCGGCTGGGAGGGAGTGCTGATATATGGAATCATGGATAGTCAATGTACTGGTGGACATGAATCATCCCTATGGAGAATGGTCTAGGTTGACAGATTTTTGATCTGTATCATGCTAGTGCAACTTAGATATGATGATTCAACATCATGTTAGTACAACTTATATATGATACAAATGTCTTGAGACGCATCATGCTAGTACATATTAGATATGATGCATTAGCATCACGCTAGTACAACTTGGAGATGATGCAAATGTATGAGTCACATCATGCTAGTACAACTTAGAGATGATGCAGATGACTCACATCATGCCAGTACAACTTAGAGATGGTGCATTGACACCATGCTAGTATGACTTAGAGATGATGCAAAGACATTGATCTACATCATGCCAGTACAACTTAGAGATGGTGCATTGACACCATGCTAGTATGACTTAGAGATGATGTATATGATACTCCACATCATGCCAATACATATTAGATATGATGCATTCACATAATGCTAGTAGGGCTTAGAGATGATACAATGGAGAGAATGGTTCAACATATGTTGGGACAATCATTCTTCTAGGATGTATGTCCGGATTAGAAGAATGGTCCCTATATCACTCAGTTGAGTGAGTGACTTATGTGAGACACTCTATTGAGTGCCTTGAGTCCAACACATGACTTATTCAACATCATGCTCGATTACTCAGATGGAGTATGGACTTGAGAGATGATGCATATGATGATTTATCTTTGATGCAAGGATTATATAAAATGATACTAATAGTGATGATGATGCTCATGACTTGATCTGCATGATCATGGGATAACCTATTTGGTTATGATGATTTTACTTGTATAATGGTCTGCAAGACTATGCGAGCCTTTCCCATACCATGTGAAATGGATGGATGTGTTTGAGACCATTACAATTAATACCTCCCTATATAGGAGGGAGTGTTCATATTATGGTAGTTGTGGTAGGTATCAACCTCCATGTGTAACCTATGACTAGATTAGAATATTCCAAAATCTAGAGAAACCCTAAACAAATGTGTAAGAACCCTAGAAGACAATTCGTCTTAGTAAAATAATTAATATTAAAGTATTGCCCTCCAAAAGAATAAGTCGACCTAGATAGTTGAAAAAGAGCACTATAAATAGAGGGCACTTGAGTTCATTTGTACACACACTCACACTCAAGTCAAGTGGTGTGCAAGTCTAGAGGAGGAGTGCACCTGCAATGACTACAATTGGGAACTGGTCTTGGTATGTGGTTTGGGACTTTCTACTTGGTGCACTATCTTTGGAGAAAGGTGCACTCTCTCTTGGTTATATGTTGGGTCTAGTGCTGCTTTTGAAATTATTCTATCTTTCAAAGGTTACGATGCTCGGGGGTGGCTGCGTGCCTATGGTTGGGTGAAAATATTGTGATTTTTTCTATGGTTAAATGAGCACATCAAATATTTTAACACGCCACAACCATGAATTCTTAAGAATAACATCAAAGTCCCTTATATATCTAAATTGAAAACAAATTCAAATGTATCCAAGAATATTTCACCACCCCATATCTAACCACCGGTTTAATATTTCCCCTTTAACCAATTTCCCTGCAAATATTCTAATCAAAGATTTACTAAATAGATCCTTCACCTTATTCAAGCCTATATCATATTTTGAACACCATCTTAATTCTCTCTGGTTTAATCCTAATACATTTCTTCGAGTGACCATGCCTATGACTTGTTGGGTATATGTTATATTCTTTGCATGTGTGTGTGTGTGGGCGCGTCAGATATGACAACTGCGTCTGACGATCCCAGTTTTAGGGATTAGGGTTTTGGTATCTACAGAATACCTAAAAACATTGTATATATTGTATAGTGAATGGTGAAATTCGATATAATGAATATAAGAAAGGTTTTCCCGGTTGAGGGTTTCCGGTATAAATCTTTGTGTACTATG
>WSFP011414069.1:0-24052 GCA_009831015.1 Picea engelmannii | reverse complement strand
TGTAATTTCATTGTAAATCTGGACCGTTCATTATAAGGTCGCAGATCTAATGGTAGAGATTATGTTAGGGTTTTTTTCCCTAGAAGGCAACCCTCTTTTATGAGGGAAATGTATTGCGACTATGGATGATGGTGAATATTGTACTCTGAGAGAGGAGACTGTGAGAGAAAGAAGAGGAAGTTACAATGGGTTTTGCTGTAGGTTGTATGCCTTCATTTGCTGGATAATAATAAAGGAAGGACCTGGCAATTTCTCTAGTGGACGTATCCCACACTGGGTGAACCATGTAAATATGTGTCTCTCTTGTATTGTGTGTCTTCTGTGTTTTGTTTCTGCATTTGTTTTATTTTATTGCTCCGTGGTCCTGTTTTTCTAACATGCATAACCCTGGATTGTATGCATTCCTTATAAATTTGTTTTCCATATGTGACCATGATGCTCCCTGAGACAAGGCTAGAATCCACTTCATTGGTATTTAATGAGCTCATAATGGTCAAGCAAGGGAGGAGAAGGAACCTTGTACTGCACATCTTGATCGTCTGGATCAACATTCATACTCAAATAAGGTGGTACGAGCGGAGGGGAATGATCATTGATCAACCCAATAGGCGAGGCTATAGAAAAGACACTCCACATAAATATATGCCCTTCATCATGTGTGTCACCTATCGTATCTGGGTGTGTATAATATTGGAGGGCTAGGTCTTGGCATTGTTGCTTCAGTGATTCCATTTTCAAAGCATCCCAGCTACAATAAAGGGAAGAAGTGGGATGGGAAACTCCCTCATTGGTGAGGAAGCACGTCACTTTGTTGGATTTTATTTTTACATGAGAGGGGACGATGGCATTGGATGGAGCATGGTTTCAAGAAGAAGGCCCAAGAGGAATTCTAGACGCCAATTCTCCAAAAAAAAATTGATGGAAGAGCCATTTTGAAGGTGGTTCAGGAGGTTGATTGTAAGTAGAGAATCCCCTTCAACGATCAGTTTGTCAAAATGGTTTTCAAGGGAAATGTTCAAGCCTCTAAGAAATCCTCAAATTTCAGTTGCATTATTGGTGTTGGATCCAATATAGCCAGTAAAAATGATGAGAATTTCACCTACATCATTTCATAAGACACCATCGAAGCCTACAGGGCATGGGTTTCCCTTGGAGGCTCCGTCAAACTTGAGCTTAGCAAACCCAGCAGGAAAGGGAGACCAAGAACTGGGAGAGGAAGAGGAAGGGAAGGGGGAACTAGAGGGAAATGGGTTTGGAAAGGAGGAGAGGGATATCCTATTAGCCAACAATATTTTTTCCTTATCATCACATTTAAGGTCCTCCTCATGCCATTTACCTGCAAGGACTGTTTCTTGAAGACACTGGGAGAGAATGGGTTCTTTGATACTTTTGTTGAGGCTTTCCACCATAAGAATGAAAATAAAGGGAGACAAAGGGTTTCATTGCCAAACACCCATAGAAGGATGAAAAGGGCGTGAAGGGGATCCATTAAGAAGAATGGAGAAAAAGGACGAGGAGCTGAGTTGCATAATCTAGTTGAACTAGGAGGGGTGGAATCCAAAATCCAACAAAATTTCCTTAATGTACTGCCATCTTAACTTATCAAAAGCCTTGGACGTATCTAATTTGATGAGCATCCTTGGGGTTCTGGTAGTTTTCAGGGAATGAAATACTTCATTGGCCAAGATAATATTATCCATAATTTGGAGACCCTCTACATGTCTCGATTGTTCAAGACCCACCATAATAGGTATGACCGATTTTAGCCAAGAGGCAATGACCTTTGTGATGATTTTATAAATAACTTTGCAAAGGGATATGTGATGAAATTGTGAAGGGTCCATGATGTGGGATTCTTTGGGATTGAGAGTAATGAAAGTAGCATTCAAAGCTAGGAGGATTTCAAAAATTGTTTGAGATTTTGAGACCATGTCCCACACATCCATTTTAACAATGGGCCAAAAATGATGGAAAAAAAAAGTCATAAAGTCGTCGAGACTAGGGGATTTTCCCGATGCCAGGCCCATAATGGCAGCCTCTACTTCAGCAAGGGTAATGGGGCATAAAAAAATACCATTTTTCTCATTAGTCACAAGCTTTGGGATGTGCTGGGTGATATAATGGATGGCAGTTGAGTGATCTGGTTGAAGTTCAGTTAACATGGTATTGAAAAAATAAATGAGTTCCTACTCAATATCATGATGGGAAGTCAGTTTATTATCTTGGGTAGAGGTGAGTTGAGTGATCGTATTGGCATGCCTTCATTGAACCATACACTGATGGAAGAATTTGGTGTTGCGTTCTCCCTCCCGAAGCCATTGAATCCTGTATTTCTATCTCCAGAGAATTTCCTCCTACTCACGCCTTTCCTCCATCTGTTTGTAAATTTTTTCTTCTTCGATGATGAAGGTTTCGCTCCATCCCTAATCTATGGATTTTTGATGTAGATCTTCCATTTTAAATTCTAGATGTCTTCTTTCTCAAAAGATATTCTCGAAAAACTGCTTATTCCATGCCTTAAGATGGAGCTTCAGGGCCTTGAGTCGTTGTTGAAAGAGAAACATCAAGGTACCACTTGTTGTGTGAGCTTCCAACCACCATTTGTGAATGTTTTCTTGGAAGTCTAGATGCATGAGCCATAACTTTTCAAATTTTAAGGGTCTCTTGCAAGGGATACCTTTAACATCGATGATCAGTCAAATGGTCTGGTGGTTAGAACTTGCAGCTATTAGAATACTGGCCTCCATTTTCATCCTTGAAATCATTAGTAATTCAAAAACTAGGAATGTATCTAGGCGATTGGCCACTTGTTGGTTTCCCCCTCTCCTATTTTTCCATGTGAAAACCCCATTTATGGTTTCCATTTCTATCAATTTGATATCACGAATGAAGGATTTGAAGGCCTCACTATTATGATCCAAGCGTCAGATGTCACCTTTTTTTTCCTCTAGTGTGGAAATGAGATTGAAGTCTTAGCCTAAAATCCATAAATTGTATCTTATGATGTCTCTAAGATTTTGCAAGGAGATGAGGAAATCAAGCTTGTCCTATAGCTAGTGGTGCCCATAGAGATTGGTGACAAATCCAAAAGTCTCCACTCCGATGGGTCTGAAGTGGGATAAGAGGATTCTAGGAGTGGAAAAAACATTGTCTAGGGTCACTGAGGCCATATTCCAAAGAATGGTGATACCTCCAAAAGCTCCTTTGGCATCGAGAACAACTGACTACCCTACTTTCCATATTCCCTATACAATGATTTCTAGACAAGAGCTACATCACTTAGTTTCCTGCAAAAAAATGATGTCAGGTGATTCAGAGATTATCTTGTTTCGCAAGAGTCTTTTCATACTCTTGTCATTTAGGCCTCTTATATTCCATGATAGCACTTTCATTGGAAAATTGGGGTGAGGGAGGGTTGGAAGGAATCTATGATCAATGGATTTTGACCAAAGTTCACCAGGGTGTCCCCAATCTCTTGAAGCAACTGGAGATTGGAGTTTTGGCCTCTTCTCTTATCATGTTTTGGATTTTTCTTAGTGGCCTTTGGCTTGTTGGTATGGACTCCAAAGGATAATGAGGGACCAGGTTGGGAATTAGGACTAATAAAAGCCTTTGATTTGTTACAAAGGGCTTGTCAGATCCTTTGCATGTATTCATGTGGAATGAAAGTGATGTCTCATTTCTGACAAGATTCAACTATGCCTTGAAGATAAATCCCTTCTAACTCCATATCCTATGCTTCTAGATCTACCTCTTATTCTTGTTTTTTTTGCATTATGACTTCTTCCAGAGGGGTCATATCCATGGGTGGGTCACTAGTTTTTGTCCATTTGGGATCCTTACGGTTTAGGGGAGGATCAACGGGCTTTTGAGCCTTAGATCCATTTGAGGTAGGGTCCATATGTTGCTCAAGATTCATATTCTTAGGAATGCTTTGAAGGATTTCATGGTTGTTCTTGGTAGCAAGGATTTTGGCATTGCTAGAGGGAATGCATTTGCATCCTGGTCTTCTACGGGTAACAATATTGGTGAACACTTCCTCATCTTCCTTAAATCAAGTTTTTGGGGTTTTGGCGGGTTGATGAGAGGGAAATCATGATAAAAATGACTATGCTCATGATATTGCCGACATATGAAGGGGATATACTTATAGTCCAAGGTTTGAATTCAGTTTGAATCTTGATACGTTAAGCAAATCGAGTTTTGGATTAGCACTAAAACATTCATATACACACAAATTCTTGCATAGGTTGTATATCGACCCTACTTAGTGGATTTTGCAGATTTGAAATACACGCCTAAAGAGTTTCCAATGCCCACAAGATATTCCTCCTCCTAGTATTTTTTAGGCAAGGAGTAGAGTCTCACCCATACCAAGGAATAGGTGAAATCTTCCTTGTCTGGGTTGAACTTGTCCATCTAGAAGCAAATATGTTTCCCTACAGAGTGGAAAAAGTATGGTTCATTTTCAAAAATCCTCTCTCAATCCTTATGGTTATAAAAAATCGCTATAGAAAATCCCTTGGAGCTAAGTTTGAGTTCATACCTATCTTGGGGTTTCCATATTGTGTTGATCCAGGCAATGAGATCCTACTCGGAGGGCCAGATCCAAATTTTTTTTCCAATGACCACATGATCCCTCATGTATTGGACATAACTACCCACTCTTTCTAAGCGAATATCATACTTGGGAATTCCATCATATTTTAGGATGCAGTGCCCTGGCTTCCATTTGTAGGGATTGATTCTTGTTGAGGGGTTCTTCGTCATATGCGCGCCTGCAGCTAGGAAATCCTGCACACTTCCATGTGGCTGAGATTCTGAACTTTTGGGTGGTCCTTGCGAACCAGAAATAGAGCTTCAACCAGGGGGGGGCAAGCCCCCTCCCCGGGAGCCCAACCATATACTCCACTGTGTTGAAGGCAGAGTTAGAGTAGAGCATGGCTAGGGTTTGAGATCCACAGTGCCAAACACCGCAAATGCAGTCACCTCATAGAAAAAAAAATGATATTGTATTGTAAGCAATGAAGGAGAATCATATAAAAATTAGAGGTGCAACTCTAAATAGGTTGTTGGCTTTCCTAGTTTGGGTTTCCAAGGTAAAATATTTGTGTAATGTGTGTGTGCCATTTGTATATTTTTTGTTTTTTTATTAAGAATCCATTTGTAGTAATTAATTGTACAATGTTAAAATCTACATTTGGTATTAGAGTAGCTATTATCTTCAAGGGGATGCCTTTGTGTTTAGGGGTTTGGCTCAGATATGTGATAAACCTTGTATTAGTGGGAGCTTTGTGATGTTGATTCTTGTGGTGAAAAAAAATGGTAGATCTATAAATTGAATGGGAAATGTTTTGAGCTTTGGAAGCTCAAGATGAAAGATCTGTTGGTGGACAAAGATCAATGGATCGTTGTGGATTCAAGTACTCCACCTAAAGGAACATCAATAAAAGATTGGGAAAAGTTGGAACGGAAAGTGAAGAACACAATTTGATTGTATCTCTCATATTTAGTATTACTAAATGTGTTAGGGGAAGATATAACCAAGGCATTATGGAATATGTTAGGGGATTTGTATCATTTTAAGTCCCTAGTAAATAAATTATAATTGCAGAAGAAGTTTTACAACTCGAGGGTGAAAGATGGAGACTCAGAGACAGAGGATCTCAACACTTTCAATACTATGGTAAGTCAGTTATTGTCTATTGATATTAAGATTTATGATAAAGATAAGTGTATCATTTTATTATGCTCTTTACCAGACTTGTGGGATAGTATATTTTTGGCCATATGTAGTAATGAAACTACTTTAAGTTTTCATGATGTGGTCTCATCCTTGTTGTTAGAGGTAAGAGGAAAGAAAATATGGAAATATAGAGAACATATGCCTTATTTGCAGGAGGACACTCCTAAAAAATAAATATATTTAAGTCCTCAAGTGGGAGATCTAAATCTATGGGAAGACTAAATCTCTCGAAAAATTTGTAAAGGTGTGTTGGAGATGTGCAAAAGAAGGGCATTACAAGAAACAATGTAGATCTAAAAGTGTTGATAGAGGGGAGGGATGTGATGATGATCCTTCTACAAAATAAAAAACTATGCAGATGAAGGAGGAGATGTGTACTTGGATTGTTCAAGCACACAAGCAAATCGTGAGGCATGGTTGGTCAAATCAAGCACATCCTTTCATATGAATCGTCACAGGGAATGGTTCTATGAGTATGAAATTTATGATGGAGGTGATGTTTTCCTAGGTGATGACTCAACAACCAAAATCATAGGACGAGGAAAATTCAATTTGAAGCTCATATATGGAAGGATTAGAACACTCCTTGGTGTTCTACACATCCCAAGATTGGCCAAAAATTTGATTTATGTAATCAAAATGGATGATGTAGGGGTAAAATAGTGTTTGAGAAAGTAAGCTATAGGATGGATCGAGGGGCAATGGTGTTGTTGAAGGGAGTTCAGATTGGGACTTTTTATAATTTTTTGGGAAGAATTATTAGTGACAGGTGCAACAATTATGTTGTTATTGAGATTGCAGCTAAAGTAGAAAAAACTCCTACAGTCTCTAGAAAAAATATTATGTTGTGGCATCAATACTAGGGCATATCGAAGAAAAACATGGGATAATTTTATATGTTTTTGCATGATTTTGCTCCTCCCATATATAAGAAAAATCACGTAAAACTCTCCTCTCGTGCTACGAGGGTAGAGGGAATCTTATAGTTGGTGCACAATGATGTGTTTGGACCTATGTCAGTTCCATCACTAGGTAAAGCTGTGTACTATGTCTCATTTATAGGTAACTTCTCGAGGAACACATGGGTTTATTTCCTTGGGAAGAAATCTAAAGTCTTTGACAAATTCAAGGAGTTTAAGGCTCTTGTGGAGAATTAGATAGAGAAGAGAATTAAGGTGTTGAGGACAGATAGCAGTGGAGAATTATGTAGAAATGAATTTAAATAATTATGTAAGAAGTGTGGTATAGCAAGGAACAAGACTACTCCATACACACCTCAACAAAATGGAGTTGCAAAAAGGATGAATAGGATGTTGCTGGAAAAAGCAAAGAGCATGCTTAGTGGTGTCGGGTTAGGAAATGAATTATGGGAAGAGGGAGCGGTTATTTCATGTTACCTAGTCAATCGATCACCCTCATCAATGTTGGATTACAAGACTCTACATGAGGTATGGACCCGTAAGAAATATTCTCTTACACATCTCAGGGTATTTGGTTGTGATTCCTATGTTCACGTTCCATAGGTAAACAAGAGTAAGCTGGATAAAAAGGTTGAAAAGTGTTTCTTTATTGGTTATAAAGATGGTTTGAAAGGTTATAAACTTTGGAACCCAAAAACTAAAAAGGTATTGTACAGTCGAGATGTGGTATTTAGAGAAATCAAAGATGTTTTCAAATAGGAAATTCTACCAACTCGAAGAAATCAAAGATGAGGCTTGGAATCTAGTGGATTTGCCAACTGGAAGAAATCCCATTGGAAGCAAATGGGTGTTTAAGAAGCAGTTGAATGCAGAAGGAAAAGTGGAGAAATACAAAGCTTGGTTAGTAGAAAAATGTTATTCCCAGGTAGAGGGAATTGACTTTGGTGAAATTTTTACTCTTATTTCCAAATTAACTTATATTACCTTTATATGTTTCTACTAATTTTTATTTTGAAGTAGAATATATGGGCGTGAATACAAAATTCCTACATGGGGATATGGAAGAAGAAATCTACATGAAGCAAACAAAAGGCTTTGCAATGAGGGGAAACAAAGAGCTGGTATGCAAGATGAAAAAGTCTCTGTATGGGTTAAAACAATCACCAAGGATGTGGTATAAAAAATTTGATACTTATATGTTGGGACTTGGATTCATAAGGAGAAAGGATGATCACTATGTGTATTTCAAATTAATTGGTGATTGTATTATTTATTTGGTCTTGTATGTGGATGATATGTTGTTCATAGGAAACAACAAGGAGATTATTCAAGGTGTGAAAACTCAGTTGTCCTCTAAATTTGACATGAAGGATCTTGGTGTTGCAATCATTTTGGGCATGGAAATTAAAAGAGATCGAGCAAACATGAAACTCTTGTTAAATCAGAGGAAATATGTTGAGACAAATTTCAAAGGTTTAATTTGGAGGAATGTAAACTAGTCAGGGTTCCTATTCCTGTAGGTGTAAAGTTATCTGCAAATCAGTGTCCCAAGACACAGGAAGAGGAAGAGTACGTGTCTCATGTTCCATTTTCTAGTGCAATTCATAGTTTGATGTATGCAATGGTTTGTACTAGATTGGACACTGCAGGCACAATGGGAATTTTGAGCAGGTATATGTCAAAAACATGGTAGGAGCATTGGGTAGAAGTAAAGAGGGTTTTCAAGTATTTGCGTGGAGATACTACTTATGGATTGTGCTACCAAGGAAGACCAGGATTGGACGGAGTGTTGGACATACATGGATTTGTTGATATATATTGGGTTGGAGATATGGATCGCAAAATATCTAAAAGTGGGTATGTGTTCAACCTGTTTGGAGGAACAATCAGTTGGATGAGCAAAAGACAATCTGTAGTGGCACTCTCAACTACAAAATTTGAATACATGGCAGCCACTCATGCAATAAAGGAAGAAATATGGTTACAAAGATTGTGTTCAAGTATTGGGTTTGTACAACAAGCTGTAAGGATAGATTGTGACAGTCAGAGTGAAATATTCCCAGGGAAGAAACCAACTTATCATTCAAAGACAAAGCATATTGATGTTCAATATCACTTTGTGAGAGACATGATCGAAGACAAGAAAGTGTTGTTGATGAAGGTGGACACTTTGAAGAATGTTGCAGATTCATTAACAAAGTATATGCGCACTGAGAAGTTATCCTGGTGTAGAAAAACAATGGGCATTGCTACCCTATATTGTTGACTATGTAATCATGTAACCCCTTGTATGCATTTGTATGTTTTTTATATTTTCCAAGAAGATTGGCCTACACATATGACAATGAAATTTACACTTGTTTTTCATCTCTTTCGTCTATAAAAAATCCTTGATATCATGGTGCCTAGTGGCCAAACCTTGTAAACTCCATGTGCACTCCACAATTATGATATTGAAGGAAGAAGATTCAAATGGGACTTGTAAGGATTGCTAAAGTATTTTAAATAGTGGTGGACCTAGAACATTATAAGTGATTAACTCTTTAATGACTCAAGGTTGAGGTTTTTGGTTGAAGATTCAACTTGCTAAGTTGCTTCATCCACTCACATTAAAATCAACTAGTCATGTGAAAGATGACAAGGTTGGCATCTAGGGCCAAACATGTAAAGGGGGTATTAATATAAATTAGGCATGGTCAATTAGTTAAATCATCCCTAGAAATAGAAATTATCCCCATTTTCTTATAAAGAGCCCCCACTATCCCCATCTATCAAATGTTGAAGCAATATATATAAATGGTGAAGGATTAAGAGATGAGGTTTATATCATTAAGGGGACATGAAGATACTTTGATGGAGACTATGGACAATCACTTGCAATGGAGCAAGGTGTGTGTTGGGGTGACTCCATTGGAGCTATGAACATTCACAAGCAGTGAAGCAACACTAGATGGATGTTAAAATACATGCCCATAAAGAATTTTTACCCCTATTTAAACAAGCCTTGCGACTAACTATAATCTAATCATTAGATAACAATATAAGGAAATGAATAACATTAAATATCCCTTTAGTATATCCCTGGTGAGTTACCAGAACTTGTGTGTAGGATTAATTAGGGACTCCTTCATAAAGAATGACTTTTATGGGTACCTTCATCTAACCAGTTACATCTTTATAAAGAACACATTAAAGTGTTTTCCCTTCTTGATTCATAACTTGACAATTTATAACAGAGATTCATAGCTTCACCCAACATGTCACCATTTGTTGAGGCCTTAACTAGCACTAAGTCCAAAAGCTTGAGGACCCCCTTTAAAATTTTAAACATTTTCATCTTGCATTCTATTTTGCAAATATTTATCATTTAAGCCTGTTCATTTTATCTTTTCTAATTATGGTGATGTTTTTTTGATAGGAAGGGGTTGTTCTAAACTTTGATGTGCCTTAAGGTTTTAATGGCATGTTGTTGAATCATCAACCTCTCTCATTTTAGTGAATCAAGCCTTGTATTCCATGTGCTTTCCTTTTTCACTAAATTTGAGGAGTAAATGACTTTATCTTTGAATCTATTTTGGTGGAATGTTTGCATGTTATTTTTACTCTAAGATGAGATAGTTACATTCAAAGAAATCCTTTGGTTGCATTGAAACTCTTGTTTTCAAAGAAAGTTATTATTAGATGCACTCATCATGCCCTTTAAGACTTTTAGAATATCAAATTTGAGATTTAACTGAACTATCAAGCCATTTTCTAATTTACATTTTAAGTTTAAATTGCCCCAATAAACACATTTTTTAAACTTGTTTCATTCAAAAATGAAAAAGATCCAATCTTCACATATCCAATGTTTTTTAAATTTCAAACAAACATCTTAAAAAAAACCCAATTACATATATATCAGCTTGATGCTTTACTTTAGATACAATCATTGATACCTGTTGAAATATCGGGTTCTTTTGAAATAAATTCCATTCAAAAGTTAGAAAGACCTTAATTACACTATTGGGTTCATTCTAAACTTAAAATGAAAATTATTTTGAAGGAATCTGGATGATTGTTCATTGGGCCATTTTTCAAGTTTGACCATGAAAAACTGACAAAAATGCCCTAATAATAGAGCTATTGAGATGCCTCATATTTTGAAAGAACTTATTTTTAAGAATATATGATAACAAGTGTCATCAAGCCCTTTTTCACTTTTCCAACACATTGGCCGTGGAAAACACCCTAGTAACCCTTATCATCGGGCCACCTTGCCTTTAAACGCATTGGAATGTTGAGTATTATAATTTCAAAAGAAATTTCAAAGAGTAAGCATTTAGAAAGAGCACGTCGTGTCCTAACTTCGAATAATTGGAATTGCAAGCATATTAAAAGTGCTCTTAGCACAAAACTCATTTCTTCCGCTCATGTAACTAGGTAAGCTCACTATAAGTTGTCTTTCAGTGTTTAACTAAATTTTGCACTTCAAAATTTCCCTTTTTTCGTTCAAAGACAACTTCTGCATTATTTGTAGCATTAGACGATTTTGAAGGTTGGTTTGTGCCTCCTCATGGTTGTTTACATTCGAATTGCTCATCTTCTACCCACACAAACTTGTGCTTGCTAGTTCAAAGAGGGCATAGGAAGGTAACAAAGGACCTAGGTTAGTTGTACATTTAAAAACATCCAAATGACTATCTTTGAACTATTGTGAATATCATTCACAAGTTGATGGTTTCAATTAACCTTGAATAGTTCCTCAGAGGCAATTCACATTCCTTAGATTTGGGCCTATTATTTTAACTTAAATTTTGAAATGGTGTTATCTCTAACTACACTAACGTGTTATTTTGTTTGAAATCAGTGAATCATGGAACTATTTATGATCCGGATGGAAGTTGGTGGCCTCCCATCTATTCCAACTGGTTCATTTTGGCAGTTTTCCAGTTTGACAGTTTTTTCCTAGTTTTCGAGTCCCTGACTTCCAGGGCCGTTTTGAGGCCCTAAACAACGTTTTTAGGGCTCTCCACAATCAAAATGGATACCAAGTCAGAGTCTAACGAAAACATGTGTAGTCCTCGGATAGACCTTTCCAACGGACTATCGTGCACCTAAAACGGAGACCGCAGACAAAAGTTACAACCCTGGGAAGTTGATGTACTAGCTTACCCCAACGGGGGGCCACATGACTTTTGGCGATTCATCTCCTAGAGTTAGATTTTTGGATGTCTAGGGTTTTAGCATTCCTATTTATTGTAAAAAGGCTTGGAGAGCCTCATTGTAACCATCTTCTTGCGAATGAGCATAGTCGTCACATCACTTCTCAGAGATAAGCCGCCACCATTCTAGCAAGCTTGTTTTCCGCTGCATTTTACAATTTCAACATATTTTCTTATTGAATAGAAACCAATTTTACTGTATCTATGTTATTGCATTTATTTTATTCTCGTGTCTCTGTCATTAAGAAAAATAATAATCTATATTCAATTTTCGTTCTGCTCATAAAATCTGGATCAGTGGTATCAAAGCGGTCTGCTCCTTGTCGTTCTTAATGCATGTCCTCGACGAGGTCAAGGTACAAAGGATTGGGTCTCGAGCTTTTTTCTCTTGAGGAAAAAATCTCTCACAAACCCAAGTGACCTCTCATGGCAGGAGAAAAGAAAGACGACGAGACAAGAGATCCTTTCAAATTGTTGCTCGAGGAACCCCTCAGACAACAGAGGAACGAAATGATGGATAGTTTTGTGAAAATTCTTCGACAGGTACCAACAAGTGACACATCTTCCTCAAATGATGGCACTGTCCCCTTTAAGATACAAATCAACTTTGACATTCCCATATTTGAAGGTCAAATAGATGCAGATGTTGTAGACAAATGATTAAATCTACTAGAAGGGTATTTTTATGTCCATAACTTTTCAAACAGAGAAAAGATTATGTTTTCTCTCCTCAAAGTTGTTCCCCATGTCAAATAATGGTGGGAAAATTTATGTGAGAAAAAGGAAACATAGGAACCCTCATTATTTATAGTCGTGGTCACCTGGGAGTCCTTTAGGGACACTATCAAGGAACAATACTACCCTGTCAGAAGTTATGACAACCTGTATACAAAATGGACTACACTGTGTCAAGAAAGAGACCAAGCAGTGCCATAGTTCACAAATATCTTCCATACCTTACACACCAAGTTGGGTATCAAATATTCTGAGCGACATCTGGTGCTCAAGTATCACAGTGGTATACATAGATACATCCAAGATGAAATGGAGTTTTTGGACATCTCGTCCTTGGGTGCGGCCTATCAATATGCCGTCAAAATTGAGCAAAAGCTTAAACAAAAGACACAAAAATTTGAGCCGGGGAATCCTTCACATCAGAAGAAAGTAAAGGAAGCTCGAACCCACAGAACAAAGGACAGAGAAAATATGGACAACTTCAGGACAACCAGTCTAGGCCGCAAGTAAAGAAGGACACCAGAAAGACAAAGAAAGATACCGAGAAGTGGTGTGAATTTCATAAGAGCCCCTGACATAACATTGTTGATTGTCACTCCAAGCAATCACTGATGACTGAGGTGAAAGCCTCTGAGTCAGATGTGGGTTCCGACTCTGATTCAGAACCAAAAAGGGGGAGATGGATCATTGACATGGAACCCAGTGCCATTGTTGCTACCACCAAGGTCCAGCCCAGTGAACCAGATGAGACATAAGAAGGCGAGAGCCTCTTTCATTCACATATGTGGGTAAAAGGCACCCTGCTACACTTTATCATTGATAGCGATAGCCAAAAGAAACTTATCTCAGAAGAGGTTGTCAAGCGGCTAGCCCTGCTGAAAACCCTACACCCACAACCCTACACCATTGGATGGCTCTGCCAAGGAAACGATCTTTGCGTCAGCCAACAGTGTCACATGTCGTACGACATCAATCCCTTCAAAGATGAGGTATTGTGTGATGTTTCTCCTCTTGAAGTTTGCAATGTTCTTTTGGGCTGACCTTTTCATGGAAATGTCATGATGTATATGAGTCTAGGCCTCGTAGTGTTATTATTAATTTGAACAAGAAATTATATAGGATACCCGAGGCAGTCCCACGTAGTGATTTTTCCTTGATCTCTGCCAAGCAATGTAGGAAGGCCATCTCTCAGACCGAGAAGTTTTTCTTCTTCTTGATTCGCTCTCAGAGCAAGCGAAATATTGCGGCCACATCTAGGGCCTCTCCGACTGACCTCTCCACACAACAAAAGTAAGTGGACAAGGTTGTGGCAGAATACAAAGATATCTTCTCCTCACTTACTGGGGTACCTCTACACTGTGAGGTCAAGCACCCCATCGATCTGACCCCCAACACATTGCTTCTCAATGGGTCAGTTTATCGCCACTCTTTGTTAGAGAATGAGAAGATCAAACGACAGATCCAAGAACTACTCTACAAGGGGCACATCCGTCCCGGTTCATCGCCTTGTAGGAGCCCAGATCCATGTGTTGGGAGAGAGGTTTTACAACTGTGACAATTTAATCGTTGAAAATGTCATCCTTAACATGGTTTCCATTAAAGAAAAATTATGACTTTCACTACTCCGGGTTTTTCATTTTTTTTTTTTATGATTTCCAATCACCTTTTCATAGAATGAAGTTTTCTTCCTTTTCTAGAATGTCTCTATGGATGACATCATGATCCTTCGCAATCATAATATTTTTGGTGCACACTGTATACATAGTGGCAGATTGGATGTGGCCTTATGTTAATTGATTTTGAGGTTAGTAATAGAATGAAGTATTCCTAGAAGCAACTCACAGTTGATTCATTGGTGCTCCAAATATACTCCATTTAGGCTGGCTGAAAGAATCCTTGACTAGCCCTTAAGAATAGGAGATTGGAGGTTAGTTTTGGCGAGCTTCTAAACTATATGATAGATTCCAGAATGCAAATTCAAGAAAAAAATCCAGAACACAAACTTGTGCATCGATTGCAACTTCATATAGTTCTGGCGAGCATCTAAACTTGGCTTCATCTACAAACTTTCCATAATGTATCCTTTTGGAAAGGGCCTGTAAGTATGTAATTTAGTGAGAATAAAACAACATATCCTTGGGAAAAAAGACACCAACATAGTTGTTTAAACCTTTCGGCCTTATTCTTACCAGAAAAGACTTTTCATAAAATAATGAACATGGGTAATGCTCAAGATACTTGCAAACACATGGTATCATAGACTGCAGTTGACCCATAGTTTCCATCTTCTCCCTTGGCAGAAAACCATGGAAGCAAGTTATCATAATACATACTCCAAATCAAGTTATTTATTTTGATAGACTGAGTTGCAGGGTGCAACACCTGTAACAACATTGCATTATTTTCAATACTTCATCATCATGTCAAAAATTCTCCTTCTTATGCTTTCCCTGCTCAAATTTGATCCTAAAGGCAAAATAATAGAAAAGAAACACATAATTGGTAGTTCTAGGATGTGTCTCCAGGTTCTTAGGTAATGATTTAAGCTAAGCAGTTTTGTTAATTGTTTTAATTTTTCTGAGACATGTCTCTCTCAGTGTCTAGCTTTAACAGTTCATGTTGGAACTTTATTAGGCCTATAATAACATAGATCTATCAGGCCCATCGAGAGGGATAAAAAACTTCAAATGAAAACTTATTGATTCTTAACATAGGATTAATATGGATCTATGCTTGTGTGTATGTATAATTAACTTCTTTCAATGTAAACCTTTCTCCACCATTACACACAAATATCTCCCCCAACACATGATTCATCATTTCCTATTGATGTAATTGATGCTAGTGAATTCAAATTTTCCCTCTCCTTGGCATCTTTTAAAGATTTACCTAGTTTCTTTATAATTTTTCTATGCAATATTGGTTGTTTGGTAGCTCCTTTTTTGTAAATTTTTGTAACAATTATCAGATTGTGTCCTAACTATCGACTGATTTTCAATAGAGAACATTTCATTCTCTCTGACAATGTCTACTCTATTTTATTTTCTTTGTTGTTCCTTCCTATAAATTTCCAGAGATACATCAAGTTCCCCTATTTTTCTAGGCTTCAAGTAGACCATGTTCAACACATTATTATAAGCAGGTCAGAGAAAAATCCAAAGTAGCATGATCTAAAATTCATAAACAATCTATGTGGATCTCTTATGCCATAATGAACATGGATGTTTAATAAAAATGAAATTACAATTCATTCATAAACATCCTGTGAGGATCTCTTAAGCTGTGATGAACATGGATGTTAAATTATCATGAAATTACAATTCGGTGCTAAGCTTAACCAACTCAAAAGGAAAAATCACTTTAGCAAAAATCTAATTGAAAAACAAAATTCTTGTTTTTACTGAAATTGATGAAACAATCCAACTCTTTTCATATCAATTCATTGGGACCAATCCATTAATTAAACCTTGTTAATACTTTCCACATTAAAAAATTGAAAAGTATTGAAGTAAACCATCTTTTAATTGGGAATCAACGTTAGTACTGGTGGGTATTGTAATAGAGGAAGTAAACGGTCTTGTAAAGCATCATGAAAGAATGGATGTTCATCCAGGATTTTGTATCTTCCCACCTGCACATACAGGTGTGACACGTTATTTTATGGAAACTTTTAGATGGATACATTAATGTTTCCATCTAATAATTCTAATAATGAACACATAACCCCTTCATACAAATTTAGAAGCAAGCCTGCTAAATATGAGCCGATGGATTTCATTAGTTAAATATATTAACATTCCATAGTAATATAATCAAAACAAAATAGGAAACTCAGATGTTTTTGAAAGTTGCTTGAATTTCAATAGTCTCACTTTGGCATGGAGTATTTTGGTTTCTCTAACTATGAATTCTGTCAGCGAGCCTCTTAATCTAGACATGGTGAATGAATTGACATCATAAGTGGGGCCATTGTAACAATATTGGGCTCTCTCCAGAAGGTTTAAAATGATGTTTCCCTCTTGATGGATTAGAGAATCATGAATATTGTCCAGGGGCAGATTCTTGCTCAAATCCAACCACTTGTTCTCCACCCTGCAATTTTAGAAGGGAGGTTTAACCACGAATGATATAACATTGATATAGATACATCGAAAAAAGAAATTGCAATTCAAACTTCTGCAAAAACATTTAAGGGTGAAGAGACATTGAGGTTTCTAGAGGGATTAATTTTTTTTATTAATAACACTATTATTTGAGGATATGTTTTAAGATCAAAACAAACGTTTAGGTTTGCACAAGAGGAATTATAGACAGAAAACAAACATGGATATATTTAAATAGTCTGTCAAAATGTAATAATATTTGAAAGTGAAAACATATGGAGATTTTTAAAAGGGATTGAGAAAAATCCACTTTGACAATGTCTTAGCATGAAAACACATTTGAGTTTTGCACAGAAAAGAAAAACTGGAAATTAAGATAGAAAACAAACACAAATGTAGGCGAAGCTGAAACCCAGGCTATTTGAAGATTAGAGGATGATGTTGAGATTGGTGCCCAACTAAAGGATTTTCATTTTTCTTGAGAAAAACTCATTGTAAAACATTGCCTATGGGATCCAAATTTTGATATAAGTATTGAACATTATTAAAACAAGTGCCAAAATATCCTAGTCTAATGATCTGAAAAGATCTTTTAAAGGAAATGGTTGAGTTATTTTGCATGAGTTATTTTACCATTTAGGAAATGACTGAAAGAGGAAGAATTAATGAAGAAACATAGCATCCATTAAGCAATATACAGATATGAAAGTAAGAATAAATCAACAGAACACCATAACAAGAGAAGTTGATAACAAAGTTCGACAATCTCGCCTACGTCTTCGGGCCTTTGTCTCAGTGGGTGAGGCTTTCTTATTTTTGTTTGAAGATTCAAAATTACATCATAACTATGCCAAATGAATTAGAAACTGATCTGGTCATGTTCTACCAGATCTCATGAACCTGTCAAAAGTGACGGCACTAAAAACAGATGAACGAAGCTCCCATAAATGACCCGCAAAGGTGCTCTCCTCAATAACTTCCTTGCATAAAAATGGCTTTGCCTCAATATTTGAATAGAATTTCTTTGATCTGAACTCCTCCTCATGGCTTCAAGAACCTATGGTTTATATAGGATTTAAGTGGGTAACAAAATCCCAACTTCCTCCCAAGACCTGGCCTCAAAAAGGGCCCCAGATCCTCCAAAAATGGATTAAATCTCCCAAATCTGGCTAAACATCCATTAAAAATCATATTACAATGTTTACAACCCACAAATGGCCAAAAATACATGTGCAACCCATTTTTCTCTGTGGTCTTGGGCATTTGGGGTGCTGCCATGTGCCCAAGCGCTAAGGCCTGGTGCACTGCTCCCCTCACCATTCGGCCCCTGGTTACATTGCATGGCCATATGGCCGCCACCCAAGCTCCATGTGCTCTAACCATATTAGCCATCGATCATTAGGTCCTATATAGGTGCCTATGTTGGCGGGCTAGCTCGACCGATCGTCGCTATCCATTGCTCTACGCTAACAATAGAGTAACAGTCCTATACATATCCCACAGGATCGGGGGCTAGACTCCAACAGTTATCCTGCATGCCAAAGTGTAAGGAGTGGTCATATGTGATATGGTTCCATGCAAATAGGGCTGGGCCAAAATTCCATTCAAAAACGTGCTCCAATACAACGGAGAAAGTGGTCATATCTTGTGGTCCTGTGGTAAGTGTTTGTGTCGGGGGCTGGGGCTAGACCCCAACCCTTTTCTCTGCCTGTTTGATTACATTGCAAACTTAAATATATGTGGCGCCACCATAGGTTAAGAAACACTATGTAGGCGGGATGGTAGCCTGGCCTACGTGAAGGATTTGGTGCCCATGGAGGTCACGGGTTCGACCCCCACGGACTCCATATAATTTTGCAATACAACAAACCAATAAACGGGTGCCATGTGGCAGCCCATGACTGGGCCACGTGGAACCATACCATTCACCAAATAACTTCCATGTGTCATACGTCGATTCGTCCACCTGTTAGCTATCATGCCCAGTTAGCAACCTGCCAACTCACTGCCATGTCAGCTCATGCCAATTGTATCTGCCACGTTATCCCGTGCCACATGTCACCCTTGCAGTGGTGCCACATGTCATTATATGACTCATCCACATCTGCACCTGCCCACATCATCTCCAACGCACCCTACCACGTCTTTTGTATGACCTGTACAGTCAGTTGCCACGTCAGCACTGTACGGACTATCCAGTCAACAAACATACCACTATATGTTTCGCATATGACGTCCATTTGAGCCCATTCAAGTTGTGTTGGGTTCATATCGATGAGTCCAACACACACGTCTGTTTTGAAGTCATTCTGAGCACTTTGATATTTAGGCCTTCTTGGACCTATTTTGGTTCTGAGATCCAATTCTGGATCACACCTCCCCCCTAAATACCTTTTGGTCCTCCAAAAGGTTATTGATTAGTCATCAAGTGCAGGATAGGCCACCTCACTTGTTCTCTGTCTTTGAACTCTATCCTATGCACCTGTCTCATCAAGATCAACTATAAAACAATCATGATAACTGACAGCATATTGTTAGCCATTTGTACCATGTCACATCTTACTGAAGCCACTATCATCCATGTTGACAACATTACTAATGATAACATCATAAATATGACTGCAAATGAGCTAATATGTTTGTAATACTTGCACGTCATTAGCTTATCTTGAAGCAAAGTGTGATTGATCTTCCATTCTACAATCATCTCCTGTTCTTGCTTAAGATCAATTACTTGATTCGAAACAATTATAGGTGCGTTGCTTGCATGAGCTTCCTTTCTTAATTGTTCCATTATTTGAAGATATTGGTTTTCTTTAAAATGATGAGCATGTACAACATATTCTTTGTCTGCTTTGGTTAAGTGATATTGAATCTTTTCCCTGTAGAAGATTGCTTTACGATCATACAAGTAAGGACTTCCTAAGACCATTCCACATTCATTGAGTGGCACCACATCACATGTTACATCGTCCACAAACTTAGATTAAATTGCAAACTTTAATGTGCATTGCTTTGCTATGTGAAATTGATGATTATTTCTTATCCATTTAAGTGTGTAAGGCTTATGATGCATCTGAGTGTTTAATCCCAATTGTTTAACCACTTCCTCTGAAATCAAGTTAGATTGAGATCCACTATATATCAATGTGTCAACCTTAGTATGTATCATTATGACCCTTAAGTGAAACAATTTACTTCTAGAACCAAATCCATCACCAATTTTACCTATCAAACCAACCAATGATACTTTAGATTCATCACCTGAATCCGATCCCAAGTCTGTTGGTCATGTTGTTGTTGCAACTGTTTGCCTCCCTTTCCTTTCCTTGAACCACTTCGTTCTCTTCCCGAGATGTAATTTCTAGAAATGGTCCTCATCATGCCCTTCTTTCTTGCAATGTTTGCAAGAGGGATTCTCTTCCTTTCTTGCCACTGAATTTTGATTCTTGTCATTCCACTTCGATTCCCATGATACACCAACCCCTATTTTCCCTGCCTCAATGTATGTTGTTGAACAGAAACATCATCAATATTAGTAGGTCCAAACATAAATAAAGTGTTTCGAATATGTGTAGGGAAACCTCCTATATACTTCATAAGAGTTTCTTGGGTATGTAAAGGAATATCTAACATCAATGCCATCTTACGAAATCCATCGGTGTATTATTGCATTGTTTGTCCTTTTCTTAGTTTAAGGCCTTGCCATTCAATTAAATCTTTCTCTTTATAACCCAAAGGATAAAATTTCTTTCTAAGTGTAGAAACAAAAACTTGCCATGATGGAAATACATTACCCATTTGTTGCATGCCATTTTGCAACTTGCTTTACCACCAGATGAGTGTTGTGCCTGCAAGTCTAAGCAATGCCAACTTGATCTGAGTTGCTTCATCCTTGATGTGTTGCACACTGCAATAAACCTCCATCTGTCTGGCCCAATCACCAAGCCTCTCTGCATTGACTTCACCATCATACATAGGTAATTCAAATTTCACATCAAGCTTAAGTAAAGGCATTTCTTGTTTATGTTTATGGGAATTTTTTCGTGCCATGGATTTAGAACTTGAACTTGAAGAAGAAGAAGATGATGGAGAAGAAGGAGGTGAAGGAGGAATTTGAGGAGGATCCTCTCCTTCTTCACTTTTGACCTTTGAAGATTCACCTAGAATCGACCTCTTCCATTCCAAGTAATCCTCATATAGAACCTTCATCATCTCCGACATGGTAAAGAAAGTCTTTCGAAACTCTTTCTCATCATGAGAAAGTCCCTCTTCCGATGCCATCTTCTCACTTTGAGAAGTTCTCTTTCTCGATCCAATTTATGGATTCTCTTCAACAAGCTTGTTTTCACCATGATTCAACTTTTCCCTGGTAATGATGCAAACTCAAAAACCAACTGTCAACTAGCTCTGATACCACTTGATCCGAAAAGATCTTTTAAAGATAATGGTTGAGTTATTTTGCATGACTTATTTTACCATTTAGGAAATGAATGAAAGAGGAAGAATTAATGAAGAACATAGAAGCCATTAAGAAATATACATATTTGGAAGTAATCATAAAGAAACAACAAACCATAACAAGAGAAGTTGATAACGGAGTTCGAGAATCTCACCTACATCTCCAAGCCTTTGTCTCAGTGGGTGAGGCTTTATTATTTCTGTTCGAAGCTTCAAACGTACATCATAACAATGAAAAATGGCTTACAAACTGATTTGGTTGTGTTCTACCAAATCTCATGAACCCGTCAAAACTGACAGCACTGAAAACGGATGAACGAAGCTCCCGAAAATGGCTCGCAAAGGTGATCTCCTCAATAGCTTCCCTGCATAAAAATGGCTTTGACTCAATATTTCAACAACATTTATTTGCTCTAAAATCCTCCTCATGGCTTCAATAACCTTTGGTTTATATAGGATTGAAGTGGGTAACAAAGTCCCAGCTTCTCCCCAAGACTTGGCCTCAAAAAGGGCCCAAGATCCTCTAAAATGGATTAAATCTCCCAAATCTGGCTAAAAATCCATTAAAAATCATATTACAATGTTTAAAATCCACAAATGGCCAAAAATACAGGTGCAACCCCTTTCTCTGCGCTCCTGGGCATATGGGGCACTGTCATGTGCCCAAGCACTAAGTCTTGGCGCATTGGCCCCCTCTACATGCCCTAACCGTATTTTCCCTCAGTCATTAGCTCCCGAAAAGGCACCTTGGTTGGCGGGCTAGCCCGATCGACCGACGCTATCCATTGCAATTCCATGCTAAGAATAGAGTAATGGTCCTATGCATATCCCACAGGATCGGAGGCTAAACTCCAATAGTTATCCGTGCATGCCAAAGTGTAAGGAGTGGTCATATGTGATATGGTTCCATGCGACTAGGACTGGGCCAAAACACCATTCAAAAATGTGCGCCAATACAATGGAGGTAATGCCATATGTTGTGGTCCTGTGGTAAGTGTTTGCATCGGGGGCTGGGGCTAGACCCTAGCCCTTGTCTCTACCCGTTTGATTACATTGCAAAATTAAATATATGTGGCGCCAGCATAGGTTAAGAAACATTGTGTAGGAGGGTTGGTAGCCCGGCCTACGTGAAGGCTTTGGCACCCATGGAGGTCTCAGGTTCGACCCCCCAGACTCCATATAATTTTGAAATACAACGAACCGATAAATGGGTGCTACGTGGAAACCCATGACTGGGCCACGTGGCACCATACCATTCACTAAATAACTCCCACATGTCATACGTCGATTCGCCCACCTGTCAGCTGTCATGCCGAGTTAGCAACCTGCCAGCGCACTGCCATGTTAGCCCATGCCATGTCAACTCATGTCAATTGTATCTGCCACGTCAGTCTGTGCCATGTGTCACCCTTGTAGTGGTGCCACATGTCATGATATGACTCGTCCACATCAACGCCAACACACCCTACCACATCATTTGTATAGTCGTACAACCTGTACAGTCAACTACCATGTCAACACTCTACAGACTGTCCAGTCAACATTTTTTTTTGCATGTTTGACGAAATGAACAGACCGCGATATATTTTTCATACGACATTCGTTTGAGCATGTTCAAGTTGCATTGGGTTCATATCGACGAGGCCTACACACACGTCTGTTTTGAATCCATTATGAGAACTTTGATTTTTAGGCCTTCCTGGACCCATTTTGGTCCCGAGATCCAATTTTGGATCATCTAAGGAGATGGGATAACCACCTGATAACATGAAAAGTGCACAGTCAAGGTATTTCAAACTGCCCATTGGAAGGGTCCACGAATATCAAGCATTCACCAGCTGGGGATTTCACCCTATGCATGGCAACTAAGTTGCATGTTAAACGCTTTTTCTGCAGTTACAACCCCTCCTATGAAGGAATTCACAAAATGGGGTTTTCACCCTCTGCATGGTGCATACGTTGCATGCAGGTAAGTTTTAATATGTATTAAAATTTATCTATTTCCTTTTATAGTATTATAGTTTTAATGTTTGTAAGAGTTATGTGATATACTTATGTTTTAATATTGTTAAAATATTTGGAATTGATTAACCAATGCACAATGTTATAGAACTTCTGGACTGGGAAATTGAGAAAAAGGAAATAACAATTGTCGTCCATGGGTTGGTGGAAAGGGAAAGACCACCCTTGCCGATGCATTGTGTGCAACATTGTAACACATCCACTATCATAATTTAAAATTTTTGGGTTAATTTCCCGCAATTGAGAAGTTCCCACAAACCTGCCTTAGCGAAATGCCAATCCCTGGTTCACTATCGGGATTCAGGGTTTCTAAAGTCAAAACTCATTCACCCCCATGACTCGTGATCCTCCAAATCCCGATGCGCTCCTTACGCATTAAGTCCTCAGGCCAAGCCTGTGGTTTACTGCCTTTATGACCGTGGTCTTACCTTCTGTACGGGCTACTCCTATCGGAGTTTCGGGATTTCCGTTGTCGTAATTCACGAGTTCTCAGAAATCGCAGTTCTCCGATCCCCGATATGCTCCTAACGCATTAGCCCTCTATGCTATACAATAGTCTATGTGACCACTTACCATAAGACCACCGCTGTATAACCTCCCACCGGGGCTACGGCGTTTGTGATGACGCAAAACACATGTCCACGGGAATTGCGAATTCCCGATTCGCGACGCGCCTTTCTGATCACGCTAGCCCCACTGGTTTAGCCCCTGGTCCACGTGACCAACTCTGTGATCACTACCTTGTCCCCATCGGGGCTACGGGGTTTCCCATATCACAAGACCCACGTCCACGGGACCCGCAGTATCCCGATTCCCGATTCTCTCCGGGTGCTTGACACGCGTCCTTCCTACAGCTCCGTC
>ML861602.1:0-15468 GCA_009831015.1 Picea engelmannii | reverse complement strand
AGGATCTCTTGCACCCCTTAATTCATGGACAAGTGATCTCAAAGTGGTCAACCATTCATCAATTTGTGTGTTTATTTTTGGTGGTTATAATGGGTTGGGGTTTTATGCACATTCATGTTCTTGTGTGAGGTTTTCATTTTCTCTGAGTTTCATCTTGATTCTTCTGCTGCAATTTAAAAAAGGAGTTCATAAAATTAGGTCGGTTTTTTTAATTAAAATAAAAAATTACAAAAAACATGCAAACAAAGAGTTTAAGAAATTAAAAAAACAATAAAATAATAACAAATACATACTTGGCTTGTCTTTGAGATGGTGTTAGGATCTTACACCAATTCCACAAGTTTCTTCTTCTTTAAAGGTGACTGGAAAAAGCATACAAACGACATCATTGTGAACAATCTTAAGTAATTGTAACTTGCATTCATAATTTTTAATATGTTGAAATGCAATTGTACTTCCTTCACTATTAAACTTTACTAATAAATATACTACATTTCGTAAAATAGCATGCAAAGGCCCTTGTAATACCAACGTGGTATTGTAATCCCATGCAAGGATAGGGAGTAGGCCTTAAATATGAGTTGTGATTAATTATAAGATGTGCTTAACAATAATATAATTTATTCATGTACTTCATTATTAATATACATAGTTGTAAGTTTGAAGATGTGCTCCAAAACGTGGTCCACATCCTTCATGAGATTGAGGATATGCTCCATGGTTTAATTATTGATGCTAATTACCCAATTAATTTCAACTTAAACATTTATGGCATACCTTTGCAACTCCAAAGGAAATTGCTACTTTTTAATGTGTGTGTGTGTGTGTGTGTGTGTGTGTGTGTGTGTGTGCACGCGCGCGTGCATGCGCACATGTGTGCATTATTTATATTCATAGTAGATTTCCATTAATAGCTATTGTGAACACTATGACAATTTGGAAGATGAAGAATATATGATAGAAGAAAAAATGCTTATACCACCAAGAAGGATGATGAAACGATACAATTATTTCCATTGAAGGATGAAGATTCTAGATGAGTGTTTCTAGCATTTGAAAAGTTCCTAAGCATGGTTGAAGAAATGAAGGAATGTTATGATGATGTTTAGAGAAGAGTTGAGTGAGGCATACAACAAAATGATGAAGTTGAAAGCTCTTGCAAACATGAATTTTTTTAGGACATGCAATATATGTTAAAGGAGTATGTAGGCATTGTGAAAAATGACAATTCCAATGGCTTGTCACCTAAGAGGAGAATGTTGCATGACATAGATTTGATTATCGGCATGATGTTGTAATCAAGTTGTGTATAAGATGAGTTTGAAAAAGAGAGTGAAGTTTAATTGATAGGTAGCATAGTTATTTTCGATGTTATATTGATCAAGGAAAGTATGAGATTGTGTATGGTTTCAATATTGATTACACAAAAGAGGGATGGTTCTTGCAGAATGTGTATATATAGTCTAGAATTGAATAAGATCACATATGTAAATAGATTTCATTTAAAGATCATGGATGAATTGATGGACAATTTGTGTGGCACCAAATATTTTTTTCAGATAAATATGAAGGGTGGGTATCAATAAACTAGAATTTAAGGTGGTGAATGGAAAATTGCATTCAACACAAAAGGTCTATGAGTAGTTAGTTACGTAATCTAGGATGACTAATGTGCCAAGTACAATCATGGTACAATAATGCAATTGATGATAATGTTGTTTCTATTATACACTCGTAAGTTTGTGGCTATGTATCTACATGATATTTTGATACACAATGAGAGAAAATATGAGCATCTATAACATCTAACATTTATGTTGGAGACCTTGGTTAAAGAGGAGTTATGAATTAATGTGAAGAATTGTGAGTTATTTAAAAAGGAATTGGTGTACCTTAGGTTTATTGTATACCAAGAAGGTTTGTGAATGGCCCAAACCAGGTAAACGTCATTGGCGTTAGGGGATCTCATGATATTTCAAATTTATACATGAAGTTCATCAAGAAATATCATATCATTATCTTAAATATTTTTAGCACACATTTACGAAAAGTGACTTAACATGGATGTAAAATATATTACTATCATATTGCATTTTACGTTCGATAAAACATATAAATCAAATTAAAGAGGTAATGAAATCCAATGAAACAAAAAATTGTAAAACAACCAAACCTCGAGGATTCCCAAGGCCTTATGAAGATGGAAGGCATTTTGAGGTTCATTAGTTTATTCAAACGGGCTATGTTGTGAAAGAAAAGAAGAAAAATCAATATTGCATTGTATTAATATAGGAATCCAATATTCCATACCTAGAGAAAGAGATCAAACACTTAAGCAGAGTAGAAGAGCCATGTTGAGTTGATTAGGGTTCAACATCTTATGTTTATTGTTGATTAGTTTGTTGGGAATTGAAGGACAAATTGGAGATTTCCATTTTCTCACTATTAGAAGAGGAATATGGTGATTCGTGTGATAGAGAAGGAGATCCATTATCCTATGCACGTAGAAGGAGTTTTTCTAGATCCAAGAGCCATTGTGAAAGTAAAAAATTACTAGAGTAGGAGGAAAAGAAGAGAAATCAAAGTTTCTCTAAGGATCAAGCATACCTGGCTTGAGTTTGAGACAATGTTAAGATCTTGTATATGCTTAGTGATCTTACCCTTCATATTTTCTCAATGACTATAAAAACGTGAGGTGTAGTGTGGTCCAAATGGCTACAAATCGCACTTGCGGGCCCTTAAAAGGGGTCGGACATGAACACACACACGTTCCTTTTAGGAACGTGCATGTGTTCTTAGGAACACACACGTTCTTGGGATCATGCCTACATGGCTCACTAAGTGGATTTTTGAGGGTCGTCAATCCTATCACATCAATAATGCATGTGTGTTTCGATAAATATGCACGTATTCCTAGAAACGTGCATGCATTCATGTGGGTGTGCATTCCTGCTCACGTCGTTGCCACTTTATTTTCCACCAACTTTTTGCACTCACCCTTCAACCTAGGACACCTCACTATAGATGATACTGACAATTGTGAGGGTGTTAACCTCCTCCGTGACCCTAATCTCTCAGTGATCCCACCCTGCATCATTTACAAGGATCAAATCATGAAATTTAAACAAATATGCATAAAATAAATTTGATTCATGATACATACAAATTGATCATCAACACATTATCTCATCATGAATAACTTGGGAAACAGTCTAGATTCGTTGGAAGGTGGAGAACTTGGTTGTACAACCTACTTCGAGGAAACATCCATTGTGACAACCTCGGTGGATGGCACATATGGAAATGGTTGTGGGGGTGGGTGGCATACATGTGCATTCACTATGGATGGATGCAATGGAATAGGTGGTATGGTGGGTGGCCTAAAGGTGTAGCCACTATGGATGGATGGGATATGAAATATGGTAGGGGTGAGTGGTGATAAACCCCCATAGATTGTACAAGGGATAGTATAACCCCTGGCTAGGAAACATGTAACCCAAGATTCATGGAAGGCTCCCCAAGGACTAGACTAACCTTATAACTAGAAAAAGGTGATCTAACTTGCATACATATTAATAATATTTTTATTAGTACCAAAAAGTAAAATTGAAAAAATAAAATAAAACAAAATTGAGATTTAAACGAGATTTAACTCAACACATGATACTTGTGAAGGTGGTGACTTTTCCATCCCAGGTGGACATTTCTTGCCACCATCTGGTACCGCAACTTGTATAAACACAAGAACATTACATTTGAGGATGCCATAAAATAAAGAAATCACAATGGTGAATTTATCAAATGTGACACATACCTGTGTATGTGGTACACAAAATGAATAGGCTTCCTCTAGTACTGCATCAGTAGTGGAGATCGGCATTGATGCATCTATTAGAGTAAATGGTTTTCTATAGGGGTATCACAACTACAAAACATCATATAATAAGATATTGAAAAATACACGTAATAAAGAATATATGTGTGTGTGTGTGTGTGATTAAGATACTAACCTCCGCCATGAAACTCTAATGTCCACTAGCCTCCATCATCCAATAACAATTCTTCCTACAACTTGAGCATCTATGAGGTTCACATGAACAAGTGCTTTGTCCATGTGCCCTCTCCTAGTTGCACCCTATTGTAGGGGTCGAAGGTCTGACCCCTATGTTAACGTCACTGGAGGGAACCTCCTATCAAGATAGTGCAACAAAAATACCATTCTGTACCAAACTCTGAGTCAACGTTGATAAAGATATGTGTGCCTACTAGATGCCCCCTATAATGGGAGGATGTTGGGAAGGAAGGGTAGAAATTTTCCTACAAGGACTAGGACCTAGCGTAGGGTCACACCTAGCATGTTCTTTATCTTGTGCAAACCCTAGACCCACCCCCTAGAAATCACCAATGTCAAAGTAGTTGACATGGTGAACCAAAATAAATTATGCCCATAATTTCCTCATGAAATATAGAGGCACCTCCATGTTATTGYAGGGATGTTTGTTAAACACCATTCACCATTAATCTATCCAATTATCCCTAAATTGTGGGTGGATGCACCAATCCATACAAACATGTCTATTTTCGATAGGTGGTTGTAGACCGTATCTAGGATAAATAAATAGAGACATCAAATCTTGTTTCAAAATATTAAAGTCTTTGACTTGGTTTTTGATGTAGGAGCATCGCTCACTCATCAAGCAAGCCAGCGCGTGGAGCAAGAAAATACAGCTGGACAGTGCCAGCACATATGTTTTTGAAATGCTTTGGGAATTGTTGCGCCGCTTTTTCATGAAGCCATTTATAAAGAAGCACACTTATATTGTATTGTAGATAGGAAGGCATTTATTATTTTTAATGTTGTTAGATAGGAATTTATTGTAGATTTGATAGTTGTAGAATTCGAGAGGGAAAACGGAATATAGGCACCCTCCTTTGTATTATTGTATTATTCAGAATTATTGAGAAACGGGAGCAAGAGAAGAACAAAGCAGAGAACTTGTGAAGAACACCCATGTACAGATTGAATTAATAGAAGGAAGTCTTTGATTCACTTTCATGGTTTGTGTTGTTTCTTTGTATGATGTTGCTTATGTGTTCTTGAATGTTCTGTTTCCTTTGTATGCATTTGCTTGTGAATATGTTGTGCATGTGATTTCAGAGGGTTACTGAAGTCCGTGAGGGAAGAGAATGAGTTTCAATTGTTTCTCTGTCTGAGCCAGGAGATTCCTGCATAGAGTGCAGTGGAATTCATCCGCATAGAGTGCGTTGATGAGGCTCAACAGTTAAAATCTCATTCTCATCTGCCCAGAAGTCGAATAGGGTTACTCGTGTCGTGCAGGAGAAGTGCAGGCCGAGGTTGAAATCTCAGCAGTTAGCTTGAGGAAAGGAAGGCAAGGATTTTTGTTGCAGAGAATGCATGGAGTCCAGAAGACCAAACACTTAGAGAGTGATTGGATGCCGAGCGCAAGGAGTGCGCCAACCTTTATTTGAAGGAGAGAGTCGACGAAGCTCAGGAGGGATAGTTCCTGTGTGAGCAATGGGGGGAACAAACTCAGGTGAGGTTCGAACTGAGAGAAGTTGCACGGGAGTTAACTATAAGCGCAGGAAGAATCCATAGCCATTGCATATCGACATATCGGGGTTTGCGAATACAAGAGTTTTGAACTCGTTGAAATCGCGATTGCCAATTTTCCCAAATCAACGGGAGCCGTCGATAAGAGTAGGGACAGGTGGCACGCGATTCTGGGAGGTCAGGATTCGACGTTCGGGGTTTTCAAACTCAAGAAACATTTGCATCGTGGATTTGTGATCCGTGAAATCCCGAAGTGATGTGGCAGAGTGGGACCACATATGTCAGTGGGATACAGGTGGCGTCAAATCAGAGTTTGGGGTTCGGAGTTGTGGTGCAAGTGAAACATAGCATCGCAAGTGCCGATTTCCCGATAAGGAAATCCCCGACGAGTAAAATTGTTGACCCGTTGACCCATCGGGGTTCGGGGTTTTAAATCGCATAAGAATTGTGCATGCGTGTTTCACGGTACCGCGAAACCCGATCTTCCGAGAAGCGAAGGGGGAGATCACCGAAGGAGAGCTGTGGGTAGAAGACTCCTGAGAGGAGTTGGAACAGTTTTTAACTCTTCGGGCCTAGGAGAAAGAAGGTCCTGGCGGAAGCGGCCACTGCCGAGAGTGGTTGCGTCAAGAGTGGTATCAGAGCAGGAGAAGAGTTCTCTTTGTTCCGGTAGTAGAGAGACACCATGCCGCCCAGAAGAGAGAGGAAGTCACCTGATCGAGAAGACAGGGATGCCTGAAGAAGGGGTAGGCCAGCAGGAAACCCAGAGATGGAGCGCTAGATACGAGATCTCAGAGCGAGACTCGAAGAGATGGAGACCACCCAGAGGCGCGGAATTGGCGCTGGAGATTTCAGTGATTCTGAGGTTGAAGAGGAAGCTGGACATGATGAAGAAGAGGTCTCAGCAGAGGATGCCTCAACCGAAAGGTTGATTAGAGCTATTTCTAGGATGAGCTCAAAGACAAAAATGGACATTCCCGTCTATGAGGGAAGTCTAAATGCAGAAGAGTTGATGGATTGGATCCGAGCACTCAACACCTACTTCGATTATGAGGATATCGAGGAGGACAAGAAGATAAGGCATGCTATTACAAAGTTGAAAGGACATGCAGCCTTTTGGTGGGATGAGTTGCAGGCGGATAGGCGCTGCAAAGGAAAATAGAAAATTAAGAGCTGGGATCGGATGATCGCCAAGATGAAAGCGAAATTCATCCCCAGGGATTACCAGATCACTCTGTTCAGGTGAATGCAGAACCTGAGATAGAAGATGATGACGGTGAAAGAGTACACCGAGGAGTTTTACAGACTCATTATCAGAGCAGGTCATCGGGAGAGCGATGATGAAAAGGTGGCAAGATACCTGAATGGGATGAGGTATGACATTCAGGATGAATTGAGCATGGTTACCATCTGAATAGTTGAGGATGCATACCAGATGGCTCTGAAAGCCGAAGAGAAGCTGAGCCGCAAGAAGGGACAGTGAGGGCGAGGCAGGAGTCAGCCCAGAGGCAAGGCAATTGCCCAAGATAGAGCTCAGAAGCCCAAGGAGGAATGGCAGAGACCTCAGGGAAAGGTTGAGAGAGGTGGAACCTCACAACCAAGGCAGCAATATGTTGAGCCGAGGAGGCAGCATGCAGAACAGGGTGGCGGATATACTGATGCCAATGCTATTCCTCGTACCCGAGGTAGAGGAAGAGGCCATGGAGGAATCATCACATGTTTCACATGTGGGAAAGATGGACATAAAGCCGTGGATTGTCCAGATAGGAAAATGGACAGAAGTGAAGCTCACATCACTGAGGCGCAGAGGCGTGATGCTGAGAACGAAGATGCAGACAGCGGAAGGTCGCTTGGGATGCATAAGATTCTTTTGACACCTAAGAAAGAGGTGGAAAGCTCAGTGCAAAGGAGCAGACTGTTCAGAACGGCTTGTATAGCCAAGGATAGGAAATGCAAGGTCATAGTTGATAGCGGGAGCACAGACAATCTTGTTTCAACCGAGATGGTGGAAAAGTTGGAGCTGGAAACAACTAAGCACCCGAGCCCGTATAAAGTCTCGTGGTTACAGAAAGGACACCGGGTAAGTGTCACTAAACAATGCTTAGTTAAATTCAAGATTGGGAATTATCATGATGAGATTTTGTGTGATGTCATTCCCATGGACGTATGCCACATATTGCTGGGAAGACCATGGTAGTATGATAGAAATGTTGTTCATGATGGGAGGATGAACACATACACTCTGGAGAAAGATGGGAGAACCCATAGATTGCTTCCGATAAAAGATAAGGAAGTGAAACTGGAAGTAACCAACACCATACTTCTTATGAGTGGGAAGGAGATTCTCACAGAGATGGAAAAGAATGAAGATCCACAATTCTTTGTTGTTAGGAAGCTGAGAATTGTCCTGACAAGCACAAGGGTGGATGACTTACCGAACGAGATTCAGGAACTGTTGGGAGAGTTCGTTGATATCATCGTGGACGAATTACCTCGTTCGTTTCCACCGATGAGGAGAGTGAGTCACCATATTGACCTCATACCAGGAGCAAGATTACCGAATAAGGCCGCGTACAGGTTGACACCTCAGGAGAATGAGGAAGTCAAAAGGTAGGTTCAGGATTTACTGGATAAAGGACTGGTCAGAGAGAGTCTGAGTCCGTGTGTTGTTCCGACACTACTAAGTCTGAAGAAGGATGGAAGCTGGAGAATGTGTACAGACTCCAGGGCGATAAATAAGATCACCATCAGATACAGATTTCCACTGCCGAGAATGGACAATCTGATGGATTGCCTGAGTGGGGCAAATTATTTTTCGAATATTGATCTCAAGAGCGGATATCATCAGATTCGGATGAGAGAGGGTGATGAATGGAAAACATCATTCAAAACAAATGAAGGTTTGTACGAATGGATGGTCATGTCGTTTGGTTTGACAAACGCACCAAGCACATTCATGAGGTTGATGAATGAAGTCCTGCGGGAATTCATTGGCAAATTTGTGGTCGTGTATCTGGACGACATATTAATTTTCAGCAAGACAAAGGCTGAACACCTGAGACATTTAGCCATTGTGATGAGGAAGCTACAGCAGGAGAAGTTGTTGATCAACATGAAGAAGTGTTCCTTCATGCAGACAGAACTCATTTATTTGGGTTTTGTAATCTCGGCGAATGACTTGAAGATGGATCCTAAGAAGGTGAAAGTAATCAGGAATTGGCCATCGTCGAGGAATGTTTTTGAGGTAAGGAGATTCCATGGACTGGCTAGTTTCTACAGAAAATTCATTCGAAATTTCAGTGGAATTAGCGCAGCAATGATGGACACAGTCAAGAAGCGACATAAAGTTTTTCATTGGACGGAAGAGACCGAGAGAAGCTTCAATCTGCTGAAGCGGAAGATCACAGAGCAACCAATTCTGGTGTTGCCTGATTTTCGGAAAACCTTCTAGGTGAAGTGTGATGCCAGTGGGTATGCTGTTGGAGGGGTCCTGAGTCAGGATGACAGACCTGTTGCATATTACAACGAGAAGCTGGATGATGCAAAGCTGAAATACTCCACCTATGACAAAGAGTTCTATGCCATCATACAGGTATTGAAAAAGTGGAGGCATTACTTGATACCCAAAGAGTTTGTGTTGTACAGTGACAATCATGCATTGCAGTTTGTAAGTCAACAGGAGAAGTTGAACCAAAAGCATGCAAAATGGGTAGAGTACATGCAAAATTTCACATTTGTGATCAAGCACATTTCAGGAACTGCTAACAAAGTGGTTGACGCTTTGAGCAGGAAATGTTTATTGCTGCAGGAGTTCAAGGTCAAAACCTTGGGCTTTGAAAATCTTAAAGACATGTATGAAGAGGATGCAGATTTTGGATAAGCATACGAAGCAGCTGAGAATCCAGTTCTCAGGGATCGGAGTCCGTGGCTGGAATATATGATCTAGGAAGGATTGTTGTTCAGGGGCAATCAATTATGCATTCCGAGTTGCTCCATGAGGGAGAATTTGGTGAAGGAAAAGCATAGCGGTGGACTAGCAGGTCATTTTGGGCACGATAAGACATTCGCCAAGCTGAGCGAATCATATTATTGGCCAGGGATGTGCACCGATGTTAAGCGGTTTGTTGACAGATGCAGGATTTGTCAACACGCGAAGGGCCGAAAGCATAATGCTGGGTTTTACCAACCATTGCCCATACCCGAGAGGCCATGGGCGGCCATTAGCATGGATTTTGTTTTGGGTTTGCCGAGGATGCAAAGAGGAGTAGATTCCATCTTCGTGGTGGTAGACAGGTTTTCAAAGATGGCACATTTCATTCCATGTCATAAGACCAGCGATGCGACCCACATCGCAAATTTGTTTTTCAAAGAGATCGTCAGATTACATGGGTTGCCGAGAAGCATAGTCTCGGACAGGGATACTAAATTCATAGGTCATTTTTGGAGGACGCTATGGAAGAAGATGGGAACTAATCTGGCATTTAGTTCAGCTTATCATCCGCAGATGGATCGACAGACCGAGGTGGTCAACAGAAGTCTGGGAGACTTATTGAGAGGCTTAGTGATGGAGCACCACAGTAGTTGGGACCAGATATTGCCACAGGCAGAGTTCACATACAACGGTTCGGTGAATCGGAGTATAGGCAAAAGCCCGTTCCATATTTTGTATGGGACACAGCTGAGAGGGGTTTCTGAGCTCAGGGAGTCAGGACAGGCTGAAACTAGCAGTGTGAGGGCTGAAGAATTCACTGAAGCGATGGAGGAACTTCACGCATAGGTGAAGCAGCGACTGATGAAATCAAATCAAGAGTATAAGCGCAGAGATGATCAGCGAAAGAGACAACTTAAGTTTGAAGTTGGGGAAATGGTTCTGGCGCACTTGAGGAAAGAGAGGTTCCCGAGGGGAACATATAACAAGCTCAAGCTGAAGAAAATTGGGCCATGCAAAGTCCTGAAGAAGTTCGGGGAGAATGCATATGAAATTGAGTTGCCAGAGGGCATCGGGATATCTCCAATTTTTAACATTTCGGATTTATACCCATACAGGGCTGATGAAGCAGACACTGGGACTGAGGAACCAGTGATCCAGTGGCAGAAGAAGTTACCAGTTGCAGTGACACCGCAGATGGAGTGCATACTTGATAAAAGAGTAGGCAGGAAGACTAGGAGGAAGCAGTATTTTGAATACCTGGTGAAATGGAAGAATCACCCAGTGGAGGATGCCAGCTGGGAAACAGAGGCATTTATACAGAAACATGGGCAGACTGTGCAGGATCTCATGGACAGGAGCCCATGAAATCTTTCGAGCCGAGGAGTATGATGCAGGAGCATCGCTCACTCATCAAGCGAGCCAGCGCGTGGAGCAGGAAAATACAGCTGGACAGTGCTAGCACATATGTTTTTGAAATGATTTGGGAATTGTTGCGCCGCTCTTTCATGAAGCCATTCATAAAGAAGCGCACTTATATTGTATTGTAGATAGGAAGACATTTATTAGTTTTAATGTTGTTAGATAGGAATTTATTGTAGATTTGATAGTTGTAAAATTCGAGAGGGCAAACGAAATATAGGCACCCTCCTTTGTATTATTGTATTATTCAGAATTATTGAGAAACAGGAGCAAGAGAAGAACAGAGCAGAGAACTTGTGAAGAACACCCATGTACAGATTGAATTAATAGAAGGAAGTCTTTGATTCACTTTCATGGTTTGTGTTGTTTCTCTGTATGATGTTGCTTATGTGTTCCTGAATGTTCTGTTTCCTTTGTATGCATTTGCTTGTGAATATGTTGTGCATGTGATTTCAGAGGGTTACTGAAGTTCATGACGGAAGAGAATGAGTTTCAATTGTTTCTCTGTCTAAGCCAGGAGATTCCTGCATAGAGTGCAGTGGAATTCATCCGCATAGAGTGCGTTGATGAGGCTCAACAGTTAAACTCTCATTCTCATCTACCCAGAAGTCGAATAGGGTTACTCGTGTCGTGCAGGAGAAGTGCAGGCCGAGGTTGAAATCTCAGCAGTTAGCTTGAGGAAAGGAAGGCAGGGATTTCTGTTGTAGAGAATGCATGGAGTCCATAAGACCAAACACTTAGAGAGTGATTGGTTGCCAAGCGCAAGGAGTGCACCAACCTTCAGTTGAAGGAGCGAGTTGATGAAGCTCAGGAGGGATAGTTCCTGTGTGAGCACTGGGGGGAACAGACTCAGGTGAGGTTCGAACTGAGAGAAGTTGCACGGGAGTTAACTATAAGCGCAGGAAGAATCCATAGCCATCGCATATCGGCATATCGGGGTTTGCGAATACAAGATTTTTGAACTCGTTGAAATCACGATTGCCGATTTTCTCGAATCAACGGGTGTCGTCGATAAGAGTAGGGATAGGTGGCACACGATTCCGGGAGGTTGGGATTTGGCGTTCGGGGTTTTCAAACTCAAGAAACATTTGCATCGTGGATTTGCAATCCGCGAAATCCTGAAGTGACGTGGCAGAGTGGGACCACATATGTCAGTGGGATACAGGTGGCGTCAAATCGGAGTTCGGGGTTCAGAGTTGTGGTGCAAGTGAAACATAGGATCGCAAGTGCCGATTTCCCGATAAGGAAATCCCCGACGAGTAAAATTGTTGACCCGTTGACCCATCGGGGTTCGGGGTTTTAAATCGCATAAGAATTGTGCATGCGTGTTTCGCGATACCGCGAAACCCGATCTTCCGAGAACCAAAGGGGGAGATCACCGAAGGAGAGTTGTGGGTAGAAGACTCCCGAGAGGAGTTGGAAGAGTTTTTAACTCTTCGGGCCTAGGAGAAAGAAGTTCCTGGTGGAAGCGGCCGCTGCCGAGAGTGGTTGCGTCAGTTTTTATTGAGTCTAGTCTTGTAAAAGTCGAACATCCTAGCCCTGTATTCAGAAATACTGGTTAATTTCCCTTTAGAACTTGCAATGGATGATACAATGGTGTCCAATGAAAATCGACTAGGCTCTCTTATACCCCTTACGTCATGGACAATTGATCTCAAAGTGTTAAAACCATCATCAATTTTTTTGTTTATGTTTGGTGGTTGTAGTGGGTTGGGGTTTTATACGCCTTTGTGTGGTTGTGTGGGGTTTTGATTTTCTCAAGGTTCCATCTTAATTATTTTTCTAAAATTTAATAAGGGAGTTCATATAAATTAGGTAAGTTTTTTTAATTAAATTAAAAAGTTACAAAAAACATGCAAACAAATAGTTTAAGAAATAAAAAAAAGCAAGAAATTAATCACAAATACATACCAGGGTGTTAGGGTCTTATACCAATTCCACAAGTTTCTTCTTCTTCAAATGTGAGTGGAAACAACCTACAAACAACATTATTGGGAACAATATTAATAATTGTAACTTGCATTCATAATTTATAATAAGCTCATATGCAAAATTTTATTTCCTTCACTTTTAAACTTTACTTATAAATAGACTTCCTTTCTTAGAACGTCATGTAAAGGCTCTTGTAAGATCGATGTGGTATTGGCCTCCCACAAAAGGATGGGGGGTAGGGATTAAATATGTGAGGCACTTAAATATAATATGTTCTTAATATTAATATACTTTATTCATAGTTCATTTGTACATGGTTGCATGCATATTTTTTAATCAAATATTTAGTTAGCTAGATTTGGCTCTTCCATGAACATTTATCACAACTTCAATTTTTAGTTCTCTAAGTTGAGATTGAGATTGAATGTGATGGTTTTTAATATTCCATTGGATCTATACATAAACAAGATTATTAAGTATACCTGGATTGAGTAGGAGATGGTGTTTCTCTTTTGGATGCTTGCAAACCTCTCCCCCTTCTTCGATTTTCTCAGTTTCTCTAAAAAGTGGGAGGCCACCGACATCCATCTGGATCAATTAATCTATCCAGTTATCCCTAAATTGTGGGTGGATGCACCAATCCATAAAAATATGTCTCTTGTTGATAGGTGGTTGTAGACCGTATCTAGGATAAATAAATAGAGACATCAAATCTTGTTTCAAAATATTAAAGTCTTTGACTTGTTTTTTATTGATTCTAGTCCTGTAATAGTCGAACATCCTATCCTTGTATTCAGAAATACTGGTTAATTTCCATTGAGAACTTGTAATGGACAATACAATGGTGTCCAATGAAAATTGACTAGGTTCTCTTGTACCCCTTAAGTCATGGACAATTGATCTCAAAGTGTTAAATCCATCATCAATTTCTGTGTTTATGTTTGGTGGTTGTAGTGGGTTGGGGTTTTATATGCCTTTGTATGGTTGTGTGGGATTTTGATTTTCTACAGGTTCCATCTTAATTATTTTTCTACAATTTAATAAGGGAGTTCATATAAATTAGGTCATTTTTTTTAATTAAATTAAAAAGTTGCAGAAAACATGCAAATAAATAGTTTAAGAAATAAAAAAAAAACAAGAAAATAATCACAAATACATACTAGGGTGTTAGGGTGTTATACCAATTCCACAAGTTTCTTCTTCTTCAAATGTGACTGGAAACAACCTACAAACAACATTATTGTGAAGGGTGGAATCACGAAGGTGGGTTACACTTTCGTGACAATATGCTCTCCAAAATTTCGAAAAACCTTTTTTTGGCCGAACTAAAAATATTTTTCGGCCGAAAGATGTTATTTTCGGCCGAAAAAATAAACGTCAAATCAAACGGAGCAATAACAGCGCCCTCGATTTGCGTGTAGAAATTTGGTCGGCCAGATATTTTCTTTCTGGCAACACGTTTTTGGCCGAAAGATAGTTCGTCTGAAACATTAATCGACCGAAAGATGGTTTATATATTAGCCACACATCGGCTTTAGAACATTTTTTCTTCGTGTATTCGTTGTCTCGCGAGAGGTGTGTGTCGTTGGTCATGGTTGCCGAGATCGCAGGGGTCACAGGGGTCGTGGGCGTCGAGATCGCAGGGGTCGTGGGCGCCAAGATCGTAGGGAGAGGTCGAGAGCACCGGTTATAGGTAAGTTATTCGATTTAGGTTTCGGTTTAGGTTTCGCATATTTTCGCATATTTTCGATTTATTGTATGTTTTCGGTTTAGGTTTCTCATATTTTCTATTTATTGTATGTTTCGGTTTAGGTTGAATGTTTCGCATATTTTCTGTTTATGAAAGCTCTGTTTCTATAAGCATATTTCTGTTGCTATAAGCAATTCTGTTTCTATAAGCATATTTATGTTGCTATAAGCATATTTCTGTTTATGAAAGCATATTTCTGTTGCTATAAGCATATTTTCTGTTTATGAAAGCTCTGTTTCTGTTTAATGAAATTCCAATGTTTATGAAAGCTCTGTTGCTATAAGCAATAATCTAAACTCGCTTAGCACTTAGAATTTCTTTGCATAATGTCACGAACATGACCCCGTCCATCCAGATTATGGCTCCCAGTACCTTTGCCTTACTAGCCAAACTTAGTGTCCCAAGTCTTTCTAGTCTGTAACAAGTTCAAAACTTCAGAAAATAAAAATGGGGACTCAGATTAATTGACGGCATTTAAACTCGTTTGGAATAATGTGACTGATCTTTATACGATTACCGGAAAAAAGTAGCCATCACAGCAGCTACCATGTTGCTCAGTGCATGTGAAAATATGGGTGATGAATAACCCATATCTGTCGAGTAGAATCTTTGGTTCAAAGTGGACCTGTACATGAATAGAGTACATCAATTCCAAAAGCAATGGGATCTTTGCAGAATAAGAGGAGGATTGAGTTTATGAATTATTACCCAACCACAGCGCTGCGAAAAATCTCACAGAGAGCAGTAAATGTGACTGTAACTGACCTGGTCTTCCTGCATCAAATTAAAAAAGAAAATATAAACTACACTGATAGAATCTTAGCAGTATTCATTTTGCAATATTTTCTGCAAACCCGTCGCAATATT
>ML861601.1:13389-24053 GCA_009831015.1 Picea engelmannii | reverse complement strand
GTTTCACTCCTTCACCTCGTGACTAGTGAATGTATATGTACATACCATCACAAGGCTCATTTTTTTGCAGATATTTTTGTCAATTTCATGATGAACAAGAACTGTACATTACATTGGTATCACAACCCAACTTGGGCCAAAATCATGGTGATTCTATCTTCCAAATTCGTGGGAAGTCCAGTTGCTGCTTCCAAGTTTTTAACTCTTGCGCTGCCATCCTCTGCACTATCACTTAACTGCCATTTCTACTGCAAATTTTCCAACCACTTTTTTTCAGTCACTTGTCCACCATCTGTCCCTATCTGCCAAACTTTAACCACCTTTATCTTTACATGACTCTTTCTTAACCCAGCCGTTGTTTCTACCATATCATGTGAATCCCTTTTCCATTCTGTTCCCATCCTTACACCAAAGGTTGTGCCCCCTAAAATCATCTCCCAATTTATTTATTTTTTACCTTGGAAAGACATATATCATAGTCAAATTACACACACACACATAATAATAATAATGGTTATCATGAGACTTAATTGCGCGGGTATCGATATTTTTCGATCGATAAGTTGGTCGTTCTTGACCTAAGTGATATTAATTATTGATGCTTTGACTGTTTAAGATTTCACTTTTATGGTTTGGATGTCAATAAGGAGTTCTTATAACACGATTTTCCCTTATCATGCTTGTAGCATTTTCTTGGTTTAACTTCGGTATATGATTTTCTTCATGCATCAATGTTGCTTGGTTGGTTTCTGGATCTTCACTTGGAATTTTCATGTATGCTTTTACTTCAACTGGATTGACATCTTCTTTAGTTGTGATGTGGATTGGATTTGTATTTGTTCCTTTTTCCACAACTTGAATTCTACTTCTGAAGACTTCGATGTTTCGTTGATAAGTTGTTCTACTTTGCTTTCTAGAGATTTCTTATCATTTTTAAGCTTCTTGATTTGCGTGAGTAGGTTTTGATTATGATTTTTTAAGCGTGCAAGCTCTTCATTTTCTGATTGTTCAACATTCTTCTTGTCTCGATTCTCTGCTTCCTCATTTAGTCCTTTGATTTTTTCTAACAATCTTTGATTAAGGATCGTTAAGTGTGAACTTTCTTCCCCTTTTTCTGATACTTTCTTCCCAAGATCTTGATTCTCTTGCTCCAACTTCTAAACACATTGTGTTGTATCCTTTGACTTCTTGATTTGAGTAATTAGTTTTTCATTGTGATCTTTTAAGTGGGAAATTTCTTCATTTTTATCTACAATAACTTCGTCATATTCTTTTTGTATTTTTGATACTGACTATCGATTTTACCGAAGGATCACCTTTGAAATATCTTTTAGGTCTTTTGATGAAGGAACTATTGAATTTGACTTCATAGTAATGTCTTGAAATGTCAACATTTTCTTTTTCATGCTCATGTGGATGGCAATGTTAACCTCCCTTCCTTGAATACTTCCCTTTAATGTAAATGACCCGTAACATGAAACGCAACAATCTTCATAAGTAAATCTTCCTTTTTTATTATTAGACTCCCTTTTTTTTTGCGAGAATAATTCTTTGAATAACTCAACAATCTTCATAAGTAAATCTTCCTTATACTTTACCTCTTATATCTTGTTATAATACGCCACTCAATAACTCAGTTTACTTTTCCACCTCACTTTATTTTTCCACCATATATTTTTTTGATGCACTTTTTGTACTTAATTAAGTATTTTAATATTTTTTTTCTCAACTTAATGTGAACACTTTATAAGTCCCAATGAAACTAAGATTAACTGATTTATATGGTTCACATTTAATTCTTTATATAAAGATATTTTTCTACCCATACCTAACTTTAGGTAGAGAGTCACGATCCTTAATGTACGGACACATACGGAATGGCAAGTTGTTAATGAATGGGTGGACAAAAACTGACGGCTGTAAATTTCGTACGACAGTGGATGGCATGGCGTACAGACTATATGGCGGATGCAAAGGTACAATGGATGGTAAGAGAGAAGTACGACAGAAGGTGATTTCAAAATCGTACGGATTGTACGGCTGAAAATTGCACGAATTGCAGCATAAATCGGCAACTGTATGGTCTTCAAATGATTCGGGACTGTACGGTCTTCAAATGATTCGGGACTGTACGGTCTTTGAATTGCAGTGGGATAACTTGTTTATAATTCATATTTTTTTAAATTCTTTCTTTCTAGTAAGCGACAACACATTGTATCCTCCTGATTTTCCTTTGATTTCTTTGCATCTTCGTGATTTTCAGGTTTTCTTCGAAATGGCTGCGAAATAATTTTTTTCTTCAATAGAATATGATTTTTAAATGGCCAAAGGCTGGTTGGTGGTCAAGGACTAGATCACTTTGAGTATTTGAGGTTGGCCAAAAGCTAGATCAGCCAATGGCCACGATCAAATAAACGAGGCTTTGATACCAAATGTGGTGAACCAACTTGGTTCACTTATGTAAATATTCAATGTAAAAAGGACAATAGGTTAAAATCCATGTAGGACAAATAATAAATAATGGAGTAAGAAATGATGAATGATTACAATGAGAATGAGGGTCGTATATATATACCCACGCAAGGGTGCCCTTTTGCTAAGAGACGTGACCTTTCATTAGGAAGTTGTCATTTTATTATATATTAATTATTATTTATTGTTAATATTTATTTATTTTTATATTTTATCTATATTTATGTTTGTTATATGGTCAAATGATGTCCATAAATCCTTGAAATATTTCTCCAAAGCTTGACCATGTCCATACCTAAGGTCAAGGCACCTCCATGAAGCATGGGAGTGACCCTCCAAGTGAACAAATGGATCATAAAACCCCCAACAACAAGAATGACTTCAAGCTTCTAAGAGGGTCGATTTGGCTCCAAGGTATAATGTTCCACTTGCAAGTGACTTGGGGGGCCTCAAAACGTGGCAAGGAACATTCCTTGGCCATTCTGTTTCTAGCGTCCACCTCAGAGGGGGGACAACCTCACCCCAAGCCAAAAAATAAGCCCTCTAAGTGGATGACTTCTTCAGTTTTCTTCATAAATAATAAAAAGGGTGATCAAAAGCTCCTCCACACAATAAGGAATGAGTGCCATGTCATCATCATCAAGTGCAAAGTCACTTAAGTGACCTCCACATCATCCAAGTGGCTCAAAATAAACCCCATGGCTGTCATCAAGTGCCCCAAGATAGGTCGACCCTCCTTCAATGAAGAAACTGCTTTAAAAGAGTGCCAAAGGAGGGGGTGTTCTGGCATCTGACACATGGAAAATATAGAGGAGGTCCATGTGGAGGAAAACAACTCGTCCGTGCCTCAGAGAGTGTGACCAATGCCACAAAAGACATGAAACTACCTCGAGAAATGTGACACTGGATGATCAGGTGTGGAGTCATCTTTGATGGCCAAAATGTGCTACATACATAAGAAAAGGAGGGTCCATGTGGGGTAAAATAAGGTGTACCAAACCATGGGTGTGACAACCATTACAAAGCACAAATCACCTTTTACATAGCAAAGAATAAGTGAATAGTTAGGGCCTTGTAAATCATGTATCCTGGTAGATCCACCTTGGAATGCCCACATACCTACCTAGGACATAAATGCTTGATTTTAGAGGGAGTTACCACCTCCAAGGGGTAGTCAGCCGAAGCAATAAAACCAAACACCTTGAGAATGCGGACTAAAAGGACATGCCATGACCGTCCACGTAAGCGGATATGGGTAACCTCTAACCAACACTTGTACATCAAGTCATCCCATCATGGTCACATACAAAGAAATCATCACACTTTGGGCACATTGGAGTGGTCATATTTCGCGAAAAAATGTAAGGTACACTACAGAGAATCTGAGGTGTAACACCTCCTAGGCTCTAAAAATCAATAAAACAAAATATTTAGGCGTGCCTATCATAGACATCAAACCACTCCAAACACTCGCATCCACTAAATCAAATCAGCTACTTATCATAGGTTCTCTTGGCATCACACCTACTAAAAATAAATCACATACCAGCCACAATGAAGTGATCTTCCAACTATCACAGTTGAAAACACATTCTCATCAAAATGGAAACCAGGGTTTCAACCCAACAAACCCTTTATGGGTGCAAGTGTTCACCTCAAGCACACTAGGGTTTCACCACCCAACATCCTCTGTTAGGTTCAACAACTGAAATATCTACCCTTCAAATTGGCAAGTGCCAAGAAGACAGTCTCAGTCTAATCAACGCTGATACCATATGGAAAGTTTGAAAATCTGTGTTTAAGACAAATTCAAAAATTTCACCTCAACCTTGAGGTTCCCTGGATTTATTTCCTGTGAACCTTCAGGCTTAAGTCTGAACCTGAAATATAAATTACAACAATGCATATTTCACGTCTGTCCAACCAAATACATAAGGCAGCCCAAGAAAATAAACACTGAAGAATTGTACTTCAAGGGAACTACAATTCTGGACCTTAGGACACAAATCCCAACATATAGTAGATCTGGAAATTACTTATTTCCAACAGGTTTGTTACAGCTGCAATTCTGCCCTCGTAGCTTCTATATACTTGTCAAATCACTCAACAAAATCTGTTAACTGTTCATGATAAATCAGCATACCAAACAGCCCTAGAAACTACTCATTCACCATGAGAATATAAGTAGAAAATCCGATTTGCAAGTGCACAAAATTTGGACAGCAAAGTACACTTCATATATACATAAGAATGCAGTTACATGTACATACCAAAACCTTATCACAAGCTGGTACAAAATAGTCCTTCAAGATTGTCACAAGCTAGGACTCTCCAATTCCTCCAAACCCTATCTAAGGCATCCACCATAAATAACAAACTCTAACCAATAATACAAAGGTCTACCAATGCATCCCACTAAGCCATCTAGCCACACCAAAGTCTCCACAACAAGTTAGCATCAATACCAACATATCCACCCTTGATCTTTCACCAAGCTTGCCTCACATGAGCTCTCCAAGCAAAGCATTTCACCAAGCTCAAGGTCTTCACACTAGCACTGTTATCTTCCATAGGGCTTACAAACTGTAGTCAACTTGCATGACACAAGTTCAAGGCTTACAAGACAACTCTAGTGCTAGTCTCCAAGTCTTCATGTCCATACTAGGGTTTGCACCCTCAAATCGTAGGTCTTCAACTCTTGCATCAACACAAGCACCAAGACCTTCGTGGAAAATCAAACGCACAAAATACAAGTCTTCTTCCAATCAAGGTATCACACCAAGCCCAAGACTCCTCCACTCATCAAGCAAGGCTACTCGTCTAGCACTCCATGATCTTTCTCTAACCTCCATGCATCACACAAGAATAAGATTGCAATATTACCTAAACTGCTAGCTCTTTTCTTCATGTCTTATTTAGGGTTGGAACCCTATGCCACCTCCTCTTGCTTCACAATAAGAGCCATGGCCTCTACAAGACAATACAAGGTGTGAGTAATTCAAGCCAATAAGCAAGGCTTGTATTTATGTCATCAACTCCTCTAGTGCTATGTTCTCTAGGGTTTTCTTACATGGCACAGACCCTTGTGTATTCTTGCATCTCACAAGAGAAAACTCTCCCAAAACACCCAAGCGCTATCATCCATCTTCATGTCTCCTCGAGGGTTTACATCACAAATCCTAGGTCTTTCTCCAAGACAATTACAAAGATAGAATAATGAGTACATCAACAGTGAGTAATGACAAAGGCTCTCTCCTCCCTTTATATAGAATAGGTGAGGGAGTCCAACAAGGCAACCCTACATGGAGCGCTCTACCATCCAAGGATGACAAGTGACATACTAGGGTTTTACTCAACCCCAAGGCGGTGCGCCCTTGAAGCATGAACCTCCTTGGCCTCATCGCCCCTCCTCAGGATGCCATTCTATCCAACGAGTAGTTAGTCCAATGCTCCCTCTTCCATGGTGGTTTTCTATCCAAGTATCCTCATGCAAGGTGCTTCTCCTCTAGTTGTGTGCCACGTGTCCTTTTGTGCCCAACGCTCTTCAACATGTGTGTCAATGCTTCTCCTCAACATGTGTTTGGGTGCACAACCAACCTCCATGATGTGTGCTCCTCAATCCAGGCATCCTCAAGTCAAGTATCCAACCTCCAAGGTGTATGTGACATGGTCCCATGCTCTCAGGGCTAAGTGCCTTCCTCCAAGTGCCTATTACCCAACCCCAAGGCGGTGCGCCCTTGAAGCATGAACCTCGTTGGCCTCATTGCCCCTCCTCAGGATGCCATGCTATCCAATGAGTAGTTAGTCCAATGCTCCTTCTTCCATGGTGGTTTTCTATCCAAGTATCCTCATGCAAGGTGCTTCTCCTCTAGTTGTGTGCCACGTGTCCTTTTGTGCCCAATGCTCTTCAACATGTGTGTCAATGCTTCTCCTCAACATGTGTTTGGGTGCACAACCAACCTCCATGATGTGTGCTCCTCAATCCAGGCATCCTCAAGTCAAGTATCCAACCTCCAAGGTGTATGTGACATGGTCCCATGCTCTCAAGGCTAAGTGCCTTCCTCCAAGTGCCTATTGCTCATCCTCCTAGGTAGGTACCTCTCCTAATCATGCAACTGACTCCTGCATTTTGTGCATCCAATGGGTTAGTTATCATGCCAATTAGGATAACAGCTACCTTGGCAAGTGCTCTATCCTAACACTCTATCCAAGGTCAAGCATCCACTCAAATTGAGACATCCTTATGTCCGCCAAGCATTACCAAGGAATCAGGAGACCTAGCACTATCCTAGCGAGGTAAAAACACTTTTGGAGTGACCCCAAAAGCTAACACTCAGTGACACATACTCTTCCTATTCTTTCCATCTAAACATTGAATGATAAAAAATGATAATGTTGCGAGCAAACAAGAGGACCTTCACTGTTCCATGGAGGAATACCAATATCATGCTCAGAAAGTCAACTGCATATGCTTGGTTAGAATTATGTAAACTGATCATGCTAGTGTTGGTGCTACAGAAACCATGAAGCCTTCTTTTGAAACTTTATCTAGCACTTCCGAATTAGATGTAGCTTTCATTCAGAGTTGTCTTTCTATCCCATTGACTGTGGTTTTGGTCATTTTAGGATGTTAATAAAATGTCAATTTGAATTTGAATTTCATCGGAGGCGATAAATTCATGCTGCTACTCTTTAGTTTTTAGAGAATATAATGCTCGTAGTTCCTCTTATCTCTGAAAGCAAACTGTTTATAAATAAAGGAATATAATTTGAACTGTTTGGTCCATATTAATTCTTGAATTTTATGAAATGCTTGAATTTAAATTTCTCTTATTTCTAATTAAAAAAATTAGACGCTAATGTTAAAAAGTTGTGGACTTGTATTTGTGGATTGTGAATATAGGGTCGTTTTTTTGCGTCTCTAAACACTCGCTCTCCAGCAATCAATGTAATTTGTCGAAGGTATGTAAGAAACATTATTCATGTCCTCATCATAATTTGTCCTTTGAAACTTCTTCTGTTGAGTAGGAATTTCCTTGGTTTATGGTTAGGGCTGAAAAATATAGTAAATAGATATGTTCTGATTGATTTGGTTTCTACCATGACTTCGGCAAGAGCTCTATCACTTAATTAATTATGGTGATATTTCAGCCCAGTTCATGGATTGTTGGCTTGTGGTGGAGAAGACGGTGCTTTAGAATGTTTTGATTTGAGAGAGAAAGCTTCGGTTGGAAGAATTGATGTAGTTACACATACAGGAGATACTGATCAGGTATCTTTATGAATGAAGTTGCATACGCTGCAAACATATAAGTGCCACTTAGTTGGCACTATGACCATTAGTCATGCATAAATTTTGTTGCTATTAACTCGTTGTAAGTATTATCCTTGGTATTTTAATATTTATACTTTGGTGAGCATTTATTGCCATCCCAAAACAAATCTAGTATCTTGTGGTGGAGAAGATGGTGCTTTAGAATGTTTTGATTTGAGAGAGAAAGCTTCGGTTGAAAGAATTGATGTAGTTACACATACAGGAGATACCGATGAGGTATCTTTATGAATGAAGTTGCAGATGCTGCAAACATATAAGTGCCACTTAGTTGGCACTATGACCATTAGTCATGCATAACTTTTGTTGCTATTAACTCGTTATAAGTATTATCCTTGGTATTTTAATATTTATACTTTGGTGAGCATTTATTGCTATCCCAAAACAAATCTAGTATCTTTTCTGTTTATCTAATATGAGTGCTGTTGGTAAACTGATTGATCCATTCAGGAGGTTACTGCTATACGATTTGAGGAAACTGAAAGCTTTCAGATGGCAGTTGGAACTAGCTCTGGACAGGCAAGCTAAAGTCATTGGGATGCACCCAAGCTTGTTTTACTGTTTTCTCTTCCTGTATATTGTATTAAACAAACATGATATGAAATTCATTTGAAATAGGAGTTTCTTTTGAATTATTGTTCTAGGATTATTTGATATTATAAGAAAAATGGCATCTTTCAATAGGATGATAGACTCTGATTCTGATAAAATGGATTGAGATCTGATTGGTCAGTTTATCTGTCATGATAAACATGTTGGGCATGGTTTTGATCCAGTCACACTACTTCTAAACTTGGCTTCCTCGGTGTTGGCCATGAGTTTATCCCATGGAATCAAAGTATTTCCACTCTGAGAAATGCTTAATTAGACTCCATTAAGTCAAATAGATAGAATGGAAATACAAAGTCAGAAAAGAGATAATAAATGAAATGCAAATAGAGATACAAACTATCAGGTTGGCCCTATCTCTCTCTCTCTCTTTCTCTCTATCTATATATATATTATTTGTGTCTATTGGTGTGCTGTTGCACCAGAGGGCTGATTGCAAACACTGTAGCCTTCATTCTGGCTTTTCTCCTTGAAATTTTTTAACTTGGAATCATGCCATCCCAGATAATTTGGTTATTCTAGTTTTCATGCATTGTTAGCCTAGATTTATTTACTTCTTTAGGAGTTGCATTAGGTACTTCTTATTTTCCTACTTGTACCGACCTTACTCTTGAGTCCCTTTGTCCTTACTTTTGTCATGAATGGACATTAATTTCATTTTTGGTGTCCTGGTGGTAGTTGTAATGAATATTGGTAGAAGTTTGATCATAATCAAAGAGAGATAAAACTAGCTTTATGATATTTTATTGTGGTTAAAGGATATAACTGTCTAATAATGATCTTTCTGCACCCTGTCACAGTTGTGAGTATACCTCACATATTCGATAGGCAATGTACACGACTGTTTGGATGAGGATTTAAATACTATATGTGACATTCTACCATCAATCTCTTAAGGAAAAAGAAAAATCATTGCCAAACTGATATAACTACTAGGCATTTTTTTGGACTCTGCAACATTTTTCTAATTGTGGCTAAAACCAGGCAATTGATACAATATCATGCTAAAATGATCAGAATATATGTGTGCCCAACCCAAATACTGGCCTTCTGAAAATCATTTGCTGTATCTGTTACTTTTCTGATGTCAAAGTCAGCTTAACCAGAATAATTTATTTATTTGATTTAATTTTCAATGTTGGCTATGCAGGTGCTAATATATGATCTGCGTTCTTCAAGGCCTTTTCGAGTTAAAGATCACATGTAAGTTATTTAAGCCTTTTTTTAATTGTTGCATAATTAACGATGTATACTGAAAGTAAATATTTTTTAATTATCTTTCTGCAATGATATATCTTCTTTATATACAGAAAACCTGTTCAAGTTTCCTACTATGGTTGGTTGACAGGGTTTGGTTTTTAGTGATAAGACTATAATTGTTTTGAATCTGGATTTGCCTGTTGTTATATACAGGTATGGTAGCCCCATTTTGGATATCAAGTGGCATTCAACTCTAAATGCTTCTAGACCGAGAATGATCACTGCTGATAATCGAGTGGTCAGAATTTGGGATCCAGAGACAGTAAGAAAATAATTTCCCTTTTTAATCTGAAGTTGTGTTATCGGATCCATCAACTCCCCCATCACAAAAAATAGAAAAATAGAAGAAAAAGGAAACAAAAATTCAGGGATCCATCCAGATCCATCATGGATTTTTATCCAGAAGAATATAGAATGGATCTGTACAGGATACATCCCAGATGAACCTGAGATGGATTGCCATGCCGTATCCCCAAAAATATTATAAGAAAATCTGAAAATAATGACAGAAACGTTAAATAAATCAACATTCATGAAAATTTCAACAAACACACAACTGAATAAATTATAAATGCCCTTAGACTTGATTATTGCTGCACAGACACCCATCAATTGGAGCTCCATTTGTGAATTTTTATCATGTTCGTGCATGTCAATTAAATAGCCTCATGTTTGGAAAAACTTATGAAACTATGATTGCTTCTGCTGCCCAAAATGTATTTGATGCAGAATTATGGAGTTGTTTAGAAAGCTCTATTATCTCTCTACATGACCATTGTTTCGGCAGCATTTTACAAAACTAATATTAAAAAATACATAAAATTGCATACAGGTTTAAGGATGAAAATCCATTTTTTCTGTTTATGCAAGTTAATTTTGAGGACTAAATCTTCTTCTTCACGTAATATTTTTCTATAAAAATATTGTATCTGTACTGATATCCTGGTAACATAAATTTGAAGATTGATTTGAAAAAGAAAAAAATGTCTCC
>ML861601.1:0-12705 GCA_009831015.1 Picea engelmannii | reverse complement strand
ACTCTACCCAAGCAGACTGTGTTTTGAGGACATTGGCCCAAGAGTCAATATGTTAATGCTTTGATGCATGCTTATTCATAGAGCATCACCTTTTTGGGCATCTTCATTTCACATATGGAGGCTTGCATATTGGATTTGGATCTTGATGGAGCGTTAGGCTATTGATGTTTTGTAGCATTGGGAGGTATTCCCACATTGGCCTTGGTGTCGGGCATGTGGGAATCATTGTTGGCACTCACATTGCATTTCTCATTTTGTGAAAGCCCCTTGTATATTGAGCTGGGGCTTGGTTGGGGCTTCACACCCACATGGAGGAATACAAAATTCTAATTTAATGTTAAGTTTAGAAGGGGCTCCTAAACTCACTCATTATACTCCTATAAAAGGAGAGACAACGTGAAGAGACTTGTGACATCTCATTGTGACATTATGGAGTTGGCATAAGTGAGTGAGCACTTGTGCCAAGGAGATTGAGAGGCAAAATTTCAGCAAGGAAATTCTTCACTTTGGCAAATCTGTCCTAGGGTTTTTGTTCTTCTTTTCTGAATTTTTCAACCAAGAGAGAGAGACCGCACATGTGAGCTTACACGTGTGAGAGTAGCAGCAGAAACAGGTGATGTCAACAGTTCGTACAGTCTTTACAGGTGACTTCAGCAGCCGTATAGGTGACTTTAGTAGGCCATACAACAGGGTTGCAAGTTGGAAGGGTTTTTCCTGAATTTGCTAAAAGTTGTAATTTTTTTGGAGGACTGTTTTTTTCCTAAGAAATTCTCAATCAGAAAATTTTTACTGAACAAAAAATTGTGTCTCTTGTGCATGGATGTTTTGTCTCTGATCTTTATGTTTTTGTTGTAATTTTCTGTCACAATTTCAGTGTAAAATTGTTCAGTGATAACAATCCTAGTTTACTGTTTGAGGTCACTTGGAAGTAATTTTCAGATCTAAAATTCAATGCGTTGATTGCCTGAAAGTTTGACATTGATAAGGGTCTTGCACACATGATCTCCACATTTGTTCACTCCTAGAGCATATGTGGAGAGGGAAACCCATCAACTAAGGGTATTCTTTAGGTTTATGGCTTATTCCCTGATTTAATATGCCTTGAGATCGTGCGTTGTCTTTCTAGACCACATATACCTTGGGTGCATGTCTTGGGGAGTGTGTCATGAGATTTGGTCAGTTGAGATATGACTTATGATGGAACACTTGGTCTTGTTATCACACAATCTTGCACCCTAGTGCAAAGCATTCACAAGGTACAAAATGAGTGGAACATTAGAAGTGTTACCACTGCCACCTATGAAACAACATCCCTCATTTTAGTGAAGGATAAATCCAACACAAGGGAGACTATCTTATTAGCTTCAAGGACTCCTAAGGAAAGATAGAATCAAGTCTAAGGCCTTCTATGTAGCTACCCAATTTTACCACCAAGTAGGTATACTTAGCAAGTTATGGATTAGGTGGTTATTCAAGGTAAATTCTAGATTTGGGTTTGATTTGCTTTAAGGCCAATTTAAGGGGGTTTATCAAGTTATTATTCAATGCAAAACAATCCGAAAACAAGACAAATCTGAAAATTACTTACGGCTGTGATAAAACTTGTATAAAAGATAAAAAAATTGTAGCATAAGATAAGTTATAACAGCAATATGATTCAGCCCCTTAAGTAGATTATACACAAGTAAAATTTAGGGCCAAAACAATGGATAAAACTAGGGTTTAAGTAACTTATTAATTCTGAAAATTTAAGAGCATAGAACAGCCAATAAAACCAAGACGTCTAGCCCTAAAATTGCTGTAATACAAACGAGCTACGATGATTTTCCAAGAGAGATGATTTTAGGTAAAAAACATGCAAGAAAACCCCAAAATTTTAGGTAAAAAATATGCAAGAAAACCCTAGACATCTAGGGTTTTTGATGGCTAGTTGACTAGATGGGAGAAGACTAATGTATACTACTTTTTTGGGCATATGGGGTCAACTAAGGTCTCCCTTGGGAGGATGTAAGTAGATTTAGGGTGATATCTAGGGTTGTCCACTACAAACCCTAGAAAATCCACCTAGTCCTTTACAAACTTCAAGATGATTCAAGGGAAGATACTCGACTAGTAATCTTCCAAAGGTTTTGAGGAAGGGACTTATTCAAGAAAGACACCAAGAGAGTGCACCACCACCACTAGAGAAGTACAACTACACTTAAAATCATCCATAAACAAAATCCAACAAGATTAAGTGAGACCACTTACTCAAGAAATCATTTCATCCATAAAACCCTAGCCAAGAGCATCCATGAAAGTTGAAAAGCAATCCACAATACATCTCTTTAAGAAGTTGGTTTAGTTATCCATTCATATCAAATATAGAAGAAGAAAAGTAGACAAGTGATTGTTCTCCACAAGTTCTAGCAATGATTTACAAATGAGAAGTGCTTCTCTATTTATATGAGAGATCTAGTACCCTTCTCATTAAACTATCAATATTTTCCTAGCTCAAGCCTTAAGAAAATATAATAATGCCTTTATCTCTTTACAAACCCTAGATATAAGGCCATAATACATAAAAAATTCATGATACAAGAGTGGATAGGTCAACAAGACCCCCAATGATGCTCCCAAGATGAAGTAAAGTGCTCAAAATACTTAGACGTCCACCATGTATGCATCCTCAAGGTCACATGTGTGGCACGTGTGGTCTCCCAAGGTGGAAAACTCACTCAAAAAGGTGTGAAGAGGCATGTGTAGGGGTTGCAGAGTGAAACGTTCTCTCCAAAGGGTGCAATGTTTCATCCTCCAAGTGTAAAGTCACTTCCAAAAAGTGCAACATCCCCTCAAAACGGTGCCATGTCCTCTCACAAGGTGCTAGGTCATCTCAAAAGTGTGACGTCCTCAAGGAAAGCCCAACATCCTCCAAAGGACCAAGGCTCATATCCATGCCATCTCCATGCAAAGTACATTGTCCAAGGAGGGGCTCAAGTGAACCAATGTGACCATCAATCTGGGGGCATGTATACTGATGCAAGTCAGATATGAACCGACCTAAAGATCCAAATTTGCTCCCTTATCCCACATTTATGCAACTCTAACTTCGCGTTAGGTTGCTCTAAACCCACAAAGGGGTGTCCTAGGATCGATCTGATCCTTCACTGATTCGATCACTAGCAGGATCGAATCCTACCTTTTGTCACAATTCGATTCGCTTCAGTCACGATTTCCCATAGGACTATTCCTCGTGACCAGGGGATTAGTACATAGGCGCTAACTCTGCTCTCCTCTACTAGCCCAAAGTACCTCTAACTCCGATCCATGTGATCGAGGATTGTGACCTCAATCAACTCCTTCAGGCGCTAATCCCTTCTCTGCTAATAAACGGTCTAGATCCGTCTTTCCCAGATCCAACAGCTGCAATGGATTGCAGAATCACAACATGGTCACTCATTAATTTTCCTCCCGATCTACGCAATGCAGAGATGCTCACTGGTAACAGAACTGACGTAGACAGTTGATTCGCCAATTGTCGAAGATCGACAATCCAACGCTATTGCAGAACTTGAAGTTGCGCTGACGTTAACTCATCCTTCGATCTCCGCAATGACTCCCGTCCGTTGATCTGTCTCCAACACAATCCGACGGTCACGACTTAATCAGTCGTTGACCCGATGATCCTCCTTCTCGTCCTCTAGATCTGATGGTTACGATTCATTGGTTAACGATTTACTCCTTTCTCTCGATCCGACGATTTGTAGCGCTCCTCGCTGGATGATCCAACGGTTGCTGTGTCTTCCTTGCACATGGTTGATCTAGCGGTTATCATTCATCAGCGGAATGATCTAACAGTTGCTGAGTCTCTCCCTGTGATCGCGCTTACCTTCTACCTTCAGCGTGTTGTAGGATCATCGATCCTTCTCGTGATCAATGATCACTGGAATACTTGTCCTCGATTTCGTATAGAAGATGGGACTGTACCAGGTCCCCTCACTAGAATCTCCTTCTCGGCCATGCAATACACAGTCTCAACTGTACGCATAGATTTATCCTTCTTCCTCACAGGTATACCATACACAGACAACATATCTAAATTCAGAGGCTTCCAAAATACTCAAACATAGTATTTCCTTTTATATTCGTACACATAGGTTTACATACAATTATACAAGCTCACAGGGCTTCTTTTGCCTGGATCAAATCAACATGCTTCAATCCTGATTGTCCCTTTGATCGGCCCAACCTCTGGCCTAATTCCTCATTCTACTGGCCTGATTGCAATTCATTTGGACACCTTCCTTGTCTCTAAGGCTTACAATAATATACAAAAGGGATTATGAACCGTTTCTGGTTCAGATCCAACAAATCCTCAACAGATTCCTAAGGATCATCTCTGATCCACTTTCTACTCAACCAAATCCCTATTCTAGGATCTCCTAATCCCTAAGATCTTCATGAGATCTCTACAAGTCCAATATCACTCATGTTCTCACATATTCAAGAACATTTACAATTATTTTCTCACACACATATTCCTCACTCAAACCACTCAAACATACATAATTTCCCATTAAGAAATCAAATCCTTAGCAAACATAAGACCCCCTAGGTTAACCAAATATACAATGGTTTTTGGAGCAGGATGCTCCTGCATCAGACTCCCAAGGTTGAAAATATTCATGATCTCCTGATCACGTGTTTCACATGCTGATGAAAACCTCCAGTGTCCCAAACTTTGTACTGAAGCCTTCCACTTGTTCCCTCTGTTTCTCTATTCTGCTACTCCTTGTACTTCTCCTGACTTCCACACTTTATGCTGCAATGCCTTACTGGCTTTTCTTTCACAATCTGTTGCTGTCACTTGCTTGCTGCTACTGATTTTCTTCCTTGCTGTTGTCTCCTTCTTCTGAGACATCTTCCTCATCATCTCCATTATCATCTCAATTTCTATGTCCAGCTGGTCCATACTTTGCCAATTGTTGTTGCCTTCTCTTTGCTGAATTCTATTGTTGTTGCTGTCCACTAATTGCTGCATCATGTCCTGGATTATATCTTCATGATTCTTTCTCTGATTTCCTTCTCCTGTGCCACCTCTAATTGACACATTCATTTTTTCCTCTACTTGAATTAGGTCTGCATATTCTTTGCAATCTTCATCTTTAGTCAACCATCCTTCCATAAAATTTGACTCTTTCCCAATATTCAACACTTGAGGACTACCTTCTTCCTTAGGAAATAGTTTAGGTGCTACTTCCATGTCATGTTTATCTTCCACTTGTATGTCTGCAATTTTCAGATCAAAATTAAAATTAAAATTTACCTCCTTTTCTTCATATGCAATAAGCATTTCTCTTTCATTGCTAGACATATGTGAACATGTCCTTTCATTGGCTGTACTTTCTTCTCTTTCTGATTCAGGTTCTATCAACATTTTCTCCAACAACTTTATCTCTTCATTCCACTCGATAAGCATTTCATCCGATTGCTTCTCTTCAACTTCTCGTTGGCTATCTCCATGAGCCAATTCTCCCTTACCTGCAACAACAAATCCTTTTGATTGTTTGTCAGTTCCTTCATCATCCAATTGTGCATGTGCTTCCCTTTGGCTATCTTCATTAGACAACATAGCCTCATTCTCCATCAGAATGCAATTTTGATCTTGCCCTCTCAAAATGTCTTTGTTCATTTCCTTTTCTTCTTCCATCTTCATGACATCGTCAAGTGATTGTCTATCACCTGCTTTACCTGCAAACATACACAAATTATCAGTTTTAAAAACATTAAGGCCTTCAACCTCTCTTGATTCCTTTGTCAACATATCTTCATCATGCTGATTTGAACACTCCAAAGAGTCTTTGAGACTGTCAACTAGTCTCCTCTCCACATCATCCTCTCCAAGGATGTCTCCTTGCTCTGGTTCACAATAGTGAACTCCTTCTGTTGTTAATGGCCTGTATCCAAACTCAGCTCCTCTAAGTTTCTCCTTCTGCTTAAAAGCATTCATCCTTTGTTTCAATTCCTGCAATCTCTTCCAAAGCTTCTCCTCATATAACTGCATCACTGGCCACTAGACTTTCTTCTTCATATTCCATCCATGTCTTTGGTTCTCTTGCATCTTTTTCTCTTGTAGCAACTTTATCATGTAACCGAGTTTACCTTTTATCTCAGTCATCTCTCTGTTAAACTCTTCTTGACTCATCTTCTCTATGCCTTTTACCTTGGCATATGTCCTTCTGCTGTGGCTTTCCTCTGAACCTTTGCAATGACCTTCAGTGATCATTGGCTTCTCCTCCTTTGTGAACTCCATCTGTTCACCTGTGGACTGTCTCTAAGCCTTCTCTTGACAAGTCTACATACCTGTCTTCATACCAATTCAAGCTTCCCTTTGAGCCTGACCTCTTGGTACCTAATTGGTCCTCTGTTTTTGAAACCACCTTCTGAGCAACTCCTTTGCTCCTCTTGGGATTCTGCAGTACTCCACTTCTTTTGAGAACATTCAACTTTGTCCTCCTTGTCTAACCTTCAGTTGGATCCTCAAGGTTCTTTGCCACTTCTTTCTTCAATAACACAACTGTTCTTCTATCACAACTTTCCTCGCTGTCTGCTGCTATCACTCTCTTTGTCTGCTACCTGCAATCTACAAACAAATCTTAAAACCAGAGTTAAACATAACACACATCGTCAATTTTCAAGATCTTTGCATGATCTCATTTATCCACTCTTTTCCATTTAAATGAACTATTCTCTGTTCATCAATTGTCTCTGCAATTTTCCTGCCAAAGGGCATCATCTAACTCTTCAGTCTTCTTCTTTTCTTTTGCCTCTATGTGCATTCTTCCTTTATCAGATTAAAATCTGAATCTTCTTCTGAGAATTATACTTGTCCTCTTTCCTCTGTGTGCATATCAATGCTACAATGGATACCTTTCATCCTTATCTCTGTTATTATAATTGAGCAATTGATTCGCTCTGATACCAACTCATGGTATCAGACAAACACCTTTCTTTTTCTGCTTCCTACAGGAAAGTTTCAAATTCCAAGCTTTGATACCAACTGATGCAAGTCAGATGTTGACCGACCTAAAGACCCAAATCTGCTCTCTTATCCCACAATTATGCAACTCTAACTTCGCCTTAGGTTGCTCTAAACCCACAAAGGGGTGTCCTAGGATCGATCTGCGCCTTCACTGATTCGATCACTAGCAGGATCTAATCCTACCTTTTGTCACAATTCCATTCGCTTCAGTGACGATTTCCCATAGGACCATTCCCTGTGACCAGGTGGTTAGTACAGAGGCGCTAACTCTGTTCTCCTCTACTAGCCCGAAGTACCTCTAACTTCGATCCATGTGATCGAGGACTGTGACTTCAATCAACTCCTTCAGGCGCTAATCCCTTGTCTGCTAATCAACGGTGTAGATCCGTCTTCCCCAAATCCGACGACTCTAATGGATTGCGGAATCACAACATGGTCACCCGTTAATTTTCCTCTCGATCTCCGCAATGCAAAGATGCTCACTGGTAACGAAACTGACGTAGATCGTTGATCTGCCAATCGTTGAAGATCGACGATCCAACGCTATTGCGGAACTTGAAGCTGCGTTGACGTTAACTCATCCTCCGATCTTTGCAATGACTCCCGTTCGTTGATCTGTCTCCAACACGATCTGATGGTCACGACTTAATCAGTCGTTGACCCAACGATCCTCCTTCTCTTCCTCTAGATCTGACGGCTACGATTCATCGGTTAATGATTTACTCCTGTAGCGCTCCTAGCTGGATGATCCAACAGTTAATGTGTCTTTCTTGCGTGGGGTTGATCTAGTGGTTATCATTCATCAGTGGAATGATCTAACAGTTGCTGAGTCTCTCCCTGTGATCGTGCTTACCTTCTACCTTCAACGTGTTGTAGGATCATCGATCCTTCTCGTGATCGATGATCATTGGAATACTCGTCCTCAATTTCATATAGAAGATGGGATTGTACGAGGTCCCCTCACCAGAATCTCCTTCTCGGCCCTGCAATACACAGTCTCAGTTGTACGCACATATTTATCCTTCTTCCTCACAGGTATACCATACACAGATAACAGATCTAAATTCAGAGGCTTCCAGAATACTCAAACAGAGTATTTCCTTTGTATTCATACACATAGGTTTACATACAATTATATAAGCTCACAAGCCTTCTTTTGCCTGGATCAAATCAACAGGCTTCAATCCTAATTCTCCCTTTGATCGGCCCAACCTATGGCCTAATTCCTCATTCTATTGGCCTGATTGACATTCATTTGGCCACCTTCCTTGTCTCTAAGGCTTACAATAATATACAAATGGGATTCTGAACTGTTTCTGGTTCAGATCCAACAAATCCTCAACAGATTCCTAAGGATCCTCTCTGATCTACTTTCTACTCAACCAAATCCCTATTCTAGGATCTCCTAATCCCTAAGATCTTCATGAGATGTCTACAAGCCCAATATCACTCATGTTATCACATATTCGAGAACACTTACAATTATTTTCTCACACCCATATTCCTCAGTCAAACCACTCAAACATACATAATTTCCCATTAAGAAATAAAATCCATAGCAAACATAAGACCCCCTAGGTTAACCAAATATACAATGGTTTTTGGAGCAGGATGCTCTTGCATCATATACAAGTCGAGTACAACATAAGAAGTGAGTCATGTTAGATGTAAGTGCCATTCCAAAGGACCAAGGCTCATATCCATGTCATGTCCATGCAAAGTACATTGTCCAAGGAGGGGCTCAAGTGACCTAATGTGACCATCAATCTGGGGGCATGCATACAAGTCGAATACAACATAAGAAGTGAGTCATGTCAAATGTAAGTGCCATTAGGTAGATCACATTAAGCATCATCTTCGAACTTTACAATAACTCATAGAATTCATACAATTTGCCAAGTTTAGGTATGGGAGGGTTATCATTTGCCCCTATTACATGTGCCAGTACCCATGAGGAGAAGTATTTCCTACAAACCCATCAAGGAGCATGTGTGATGATAGATGATATGGAGTGGGGTTTAACTTCATGAGTGGCATGCATAGTCATTTGAGGTTTTGTAAAATATTCATCCACATGAGCGTCTTTGTAATGAGGGAGCGCTTATGCAATGAGTTTCCTTTTTCTCGGCACCGTCTTTGCAAACCCCTATTTGCTTTTTTCTTTATTCATTCAACCTTTTAGCTTTTGACTTTGATTTAGTCCTTCTTTCAGATATGCATTCATTGCATAGGACTTGGGGTGATGACCTCGTAGCTATGGGGCATTGTTCATGTTTTTCTTTTCTTTGGTTCTTTTGATCATTTATTTTCTTTCCATTTTCCTTGCATTTTGATTTTAGCACTTTTCTCTTCCCTTTTTTTTCTATATATATCGTTGCATCAATGTTGAGCATTCAAACTCCTTCTCATGGGATTATGAAGAATGAACCTATATGTGTGACATATGACCATCAACTCAAAATCGGGAACAATGGATATTGGGAAAGATGGAGAATGTTATGTATGGGTTGGGATACAGACACACTACCCCTATCAAAACCCACGATGACGGAATAAGGAAAAAGGCATGAATTTAGAGCATCATGATCCATTATTTCACTCAACCGCTTGATCACTACTTTCATGGCAAGTACATAAGGCATTATCACTTAATATGAAGGATTGAAACAAATTACCTCTTGTATGTTAAGCATCGTAGTCATCAAGTGAGAGTGAGCTGAGAAACATGTGGGAAGCATCATTAGTCATCTATCTGTGGAGAACCATGGTTGTCATTTGTGGAATTGTTGTTTGTAATGTGGATCATAGGAAAAAAATCTCCTCTAGTTACCTATAGATGTGAGGGGGTAACAGGTCTATTGATGGTTGAAATGACACTTGGTTGCATTCCCACATGCTGTAGTGCATATTTCAAGGAGCGCTCCATTGTGTGCATATATTTGTAGAACGCCCTATTCTTTGGCCCATGGTATTGAAGTGGTTTGATGGTATTGGCACATGGTTTTAGGTGGTCACACATCTTTTTTGGTTATTTTATATTTAGTTTGGAGAGTGTTCCGCTTTCCATGGAATTTTCGCTAGAACGCTTAACATCTTTTCATTATTTGGAGGAGATATGCGTGTGGATCTAGGCTCTTTGCAGAGTTCTCCAGAGCATGAACCTTCTTTTGAGAGTTTTTGCAGTTGGTTTGGTCAAATACACATGGTCCAATACTCTTTGCACATTTATCGAGGTTACCCACCTTGAGGGGGTTGTTTCAACAACCAAAGGGGCCACTATTGCACACATATCCATGAGGTACATTGTTTGTTGAGTAGGTTATTGCATTGTAGAAAATGCCCTAACTAATTTTCCTATCTTGGGCATCTTGTTGGCATCCCTAGGTGGATTGACCCCTTGGTTTGAAGAGTGCCTTAGTTGATATGATTACACTTGGCATTGTTTTGGCATCTTGAGGTTGTTGGCTCCCTTAATCATTTCATTATGGCACACTTATAGGGGCATAACTACCATTTGCACATTTATCAAGGGTGCCCACCTTTGGAGATGTATATTAATATTTTTTCGGTTCCAAAGCCTCCTTTTTGCACACATTCTAAGGGTGCACTATGTTAGTTTTTTGGGTTACTCCGAAAGTGTTTACACCATGTTTGGGGTGCTTCATGAGATTTTGGTTACGTGGTGTATATTTAACCCCTAGATGGTCTGAGATGGATAACACATGTGAGATGGTCTATGATGGATTTGCACGGTGGAGATAGCTCGTGCAATGATTGATTGACCTCAATTGAGTGCTAGCTTTTCCCTTAGGCATCGGGGTTCTCTCGATAGATTGATGGAAGCCTTCATTGTGTCCACATGGAGAGTTCGCTTGCTTGGAGAATGCCCTACTTGGGAGGAGGAGTGTGGTGCATATTGAAGGAGGGAATTGGGCCCTAGATAGCACGGGGTTGCTTGGATTTCTGTTTGGAGGCTTGGAGTTGGCTCAAGGATGCCTAGGATGCGACAATGTTATTGTAGAGCCCATCAAACTTGTGGAGTACATTGCTTATGAGGATTGATGGAGTTCGTAGAGGCTTGTGACAAAGGGACGTGGACTTACCTTGTATAGGACATCACCTTGCAGCATGACATGTGTACTTTGGAGTAGAGAACTTCACTTGTGTTAGCCTACAAGTGCTCAATGTAAGTTGCTTGTAAGGGCTTAGGCCCACATTGTATTGTTGGCCTCCCTTACCTCTCATGTAAATAGAGGAAGGAGAGTGTTTGGTATATTTTCTCCTTGGATTGCTTATTAGAAGTTTGGGTTGTTAGAAAGTGAAATATTGTACTTTTTCTGCTACTGTTTTATACTCTATTTCATAATAGCCTTAAGGCTGAAAATTCATGGGGTTAAGATTCGGGAAACCTCTAGTCAAAGTGGTGAAATTTTTGTTTTGCATTAAAACTCGATTCTGACAGAAATTTCTATATGGTATTAGAGCTTGTTGTGGCTGAGATCAGTCTAGTGTAAGAGGGAGCCTGTTATCGCACGGTTTGTAGGAAAGGTCTAGAGAGCTTGAGTCAGGGCTTGAAACCGGCGTAACAGGAGCTTCCCCACCCACTGTCACCTCGATGGGGGGCTCTTTCTATTTAGGATGTCTAGTCCAAGGGAGACGTCCCTAAGCAATCTGGGTCAATGAAAGGCTAAAGGTAATGGACCAAGTCAAAGAAGTTCCCTTTCATAGATTGCTGCCCAAAAGAGATAGTCAGGAGAAGTTCTTCCACTGGATGGCACCTGTTTGCGAGACAAGACAACAAAGCTAGAATATATGCTTGCAGTGGGTTAGTACTTCAAAATACTAATGACTATCTTTATCATATATATGAGCAAATGATCAATGCTATTATTGACGAAGTCAATGATGGCTTAATAAAGACAAAGAGCTAATATCACTTCTTCAATAAAGCATAAGAGCATTCAATGTTGAAATTCAATCCTTGTATCAAATATCAATGCAATAAATACTTCAAATTTGGCTCATATATAATGTTGCTGCGTCACCTATATATTGTTGCTACAATAGGTATGACGTCAGCCTTAATCAATAGATCAAAAGGGAGACAAAGAGCAAAAACGTTTTGTCAAATTAGCTTATAGATGCAACTATTTACTCAATGTCTATTAAAGGAGCTGCCAAATGTCACAACGTTTGCAAGTATAATCAAAGATTTAAAGGGTATGACGTCAACTCTATATAAACTTTGTTGTTCTGCAGGTTAGCTAGCCAAGGATGGACGTTTTGACAAATTCAACCAGCAATGATGTAAAACAAATCCACGGCTATGAAGAGATAACAAGGCCGCACCCTTCTATCCAAGCAAATTTCAATTTAGGCCAAACGTTATCAGCTTAGGGTTAGTAGCAAACTAGCTAGGGTTAGACGCTAGGTTAGTTAGGGTTGCAAATTAAAGATAGTTTGAAAGAAATCAAGGCATAACAAGCTCAAGAAAGAGTTTCTAGACCAGTGCCTTAGGTTAATGGAGTCAATGGAGATAAAGCTAATGGTTTAGGAAGAACTCAAACTTAAAGACAAGAGAGCTAGGGTTTGATGGTGTTGCTATGGCAAGGCCACCAACCCTAAACCCTAAGAAGGAAAGGCTTACCTAGGTGTAGCTAAAGCTAGGCCTAAAGCTTCCTCTT
>WSFP011414064.1:0-24054 GCA_009831015.1 Picea engelmannii | reverse complement strand
AGAAAGACCTTTAATAACACCTTCAATGCATCCAATGAGAATGTTCATAGAATACCGTTAGTGGCATCCACGGAGGATCGCAGTAAGGTTTTTCTGAACTAAAGGACTACGAAAAGGTCGCTGAAAAAATGAGTAAATACCTTCTAACAAGACCGGTAAAAGAAGGAAACCTCCAAATACTATCGGAGACCACTAATGGAAGGTAGGAAAAATAGATACAAGCTTACGGCCCCACCATTCTTAAGAAGGAAGTAAAAACAAAAAAAAAGACCATGGCACTTATGAAGCCAATGCCAAGAAGAAACCTGGATTGTCATGTCCAGAAACCTCCATCCTAACCTTCCAGCAAAGTTCTCGCCTAAAAAAATTAAAAAAAACCGCCATGAAACCTGCAACCCTTCGTACTAAAAGAATGCTTCAGCCCTAAGATGTAAGCATAGTTAGCACTACCCGTGATAATATAATCAGATTATAAATATTTATAAGAAGCAAAAATAGTAACTTAATAAAAATTTTGGGCATATTCCTAAAAGTCAAAGCCGTTTTTACAAAAGAACATTGATATCCTAGTATAATATCATCTAGTATTAAATTAGGGCAAAAACATATTAAGAAGTAGATATTTGTAAGTATGTGCTTTATAAAGATTTGGAGTTTAATTGAGTTATTGCTCTTTTTGGAGAGTGTAAAGTTTTCATTTATTTTTATTTTTTTTTTGAAATTTTAATAATATGAATATTTTAAAACATTAAAAATTCATAATGATCAAAATTCTTATTATATAAATTATAACTTCTAGCAAAATTATTTAATATTATCACAATTAAAAAAAAAAGTTAAATGCAAAAATAATTAATTTTGTCTGTCTTTAACTTTTATGTACAATTACAAACTCATATCGAAAAAGTTAATTGCATTAAAAAGGGTGGAATAGCCACTTTGCACTTGGCCACAAATGACCAGATCTGGATAAAGATTTGGAATATTTATTATTGGATAAAGGATTTTACTTTCCTTCGGGAATTGGCTTGTAAAAGGGACGCCGCGTGGTACAATCTATGCAAGAAAGGTTTTATGGACCCCTCTCAATGTTGCATGTGCTTTATTAATTATTAATTGTCAGTTCTTTTGGCGTTTGCTTTTGCCGGCTTCATATGAGTCTTTGTCCAAAAGGTTGTGAGTATAAAGGTAGGGAGGTAGGTAGTGTTTTTTTCTAGTATTTTGGGTAACTTTCAGTCCAATGTCTAAATCAGATTATGGAACTTATTCTTTACGTTTTATAATATGTATTATTTTATTATATTGTTGGATTTTTAATAAAAAAATTTAAAGAATCTTAAGAATTTAAAATAAAATAATATTAAAAATAAAAATAGAATATTTTTTGTAATTTGAAAAAACACAAATTCCAAAATTATTTTAAAAAGGATAGAATCAAAATAGTCTCAGGAGATTTTACCTTTTGGATTTGAATCTCACATGGATGGACAACATGACCCCATATTCACGGATTGTTTGGCTGCTCAACATCATCCTTCATATAGTTAAATTTTGTAGATTTGAAGGATCAAATAACTTTATTAAGAAAATGAATAAGGTGACTCACAATTTGAGTGCATAATGTAAAAACAAGATTCATAATGGTAAACTTATGAATTTATGAATTTTACACATTATTTCTTATCAATTTTACACATTATTTTTAAACAAGTGTTACATGGTAGCGTAGTTTTTGTCAAGTTGAATTGGGAATAAATGTATAGGGATGGGGGAAAAGTAGCAGAGACAAATGGAAACTACAATGGAGATGGCAAGCAGCATGAAGCACATGGGGTATCCATGTCGGAAATGACACATGGCCTCTAGAGCCCCATTTAGTTTTTGAAACTATATAATCCATCTTGCTTTTATTTTTTACTAGTAGTTTCGAAATTTTTCATTCCTAAACACAGAAGACACATATAAAGTTACATTCAAATTAAATAAACACAATTTCTTGTCATTCACCATAGTTGAAGATAAAAAATTCTAAGCACATAAATACAAAAGGAGATAAAAATAGTTTTATTTGAAATATATCAAAAAATAATATTGTCTCTTACATATTCCTGGAAATTTAAATGCGTTTGTCATATAGATTGAGATTGGGGCTCCCATTGACCATAAGAGAAATATGTACAATAAATAGGACTGTGGAAAGAAGAAGTGGGCGACGGTAAAGAGCAAGACCTAAAAATAAGAAATTGGAAGGTATCAGTCTTGGCTAGACATTTCTATTTAAAAAGGTGGAATAACTGGATTGATAAACAAAGCAGGATGTGATCAGTATAGACTTACAGTGATGGTACATATCACCCCTTTTGCTATTTGTTTGGTGATTCCTTTTTATTGTTGTCGTCGAAGACTACTCGAATTGTGTCAACTGCATGTTGCCATTCATTGGCGACATGCTCCATTTCCATTTGGATCCATTCTTCAATGTAGTCTCTCAAGGGGGCCACGTTGATCTCATCCCGGATTTTTATGTTGAAAAGTTCATTTTCTAATTCCCTTAGATCGATAGAAAGATTACGCAGAGCCTGATCAATTTCTTCATTTTGTATTGAATAGTCGACTAGACAGTTGTCCATGTCATCTTCTCCATATTCAAAGATGTTGTAAAACTTTTCTAAAGACAACCCCTTAAAAATATCAACTTTTTTAACGAAGGCTTTCTTAGTTAAGGGCAACGAGTTGACAATTAAGTTGGGGTCTTGGACCTCATTGGTCCTTCCAACTAAGTCTATTTTGGTCAGCTTTCTAAATAATGTTTCTTTCTTTGATATGGCTTGTTCACTTGATTGGACAATGAGATGCAGGTTCTTCACTTTCTCTTTCCATCATGCATTTAATTGAGTGATCCAGTTTTGAGAGGGGATATCTTCTTGTCTTATTCTCGTATCTGTTATGTTGTTGACATGCATGCCAAAAGGGATGACCGTGTCTAAATAGAAACATTCTTCATTTTTTAAATCTGTCTGTAAATGTTCGTGCAAAGCATGTGCCCTCATTCCAAGGGAAGCCATACTTTGTGATGTTTCCTAAGCTTCAGTAATCAGTTCCATTATTTTCTTGATATTCTTCTCCACATAGCCTCTACAAAATGTGAGGAGGCTAGAGGATCCTTTTAACTTGGATGTAGGGATGGTTGGCATGTCTATTGCTAAAGGACTGGCAAGCAATGGCATAGGAATCAAAGCGTCATACAATTCCTTGACTCGGTCCTTCAATCTGGCATTCTCGGCCTCAATGCCTCCAATGGAATCATCAAGAGCATCTTTGGTTGCTCGGTGAATTCAGGAGATTTGGGATGACCACATGTTCCCAAGGTTAATATCTGAACGAGATTTCTCTTTCTTATTTTTTACATATCTCTTTTCAATAATTAAATTTTTAGACTCGCTGTAAAAAACAACGCTCTGGAATTCGAAGGATTCATCTTCGTCAAAAATTTCAGTCTCAACTATTTCCATTGAGACACTATGTTGGATCACATCTCCAGGCTGATCAAGGTTGCAGAATACGCTATCTAGATCAGTCTCAAGTTCCATGTTCTCGCTCTCAATTTCGAGCTCTTTCGCCTGCCCTACAATTTTTTTTCTCTTCTTCTTCACGGGAATCTTGTGAGAATTATCAATTTTAGCGAGAGGAGGGTTTTTATATCGTCCTCCATTTGAAGAATTCTGGGTTGCTTTCTTACTGGGGTGGGCCATTGGAGCAATGCTCTGGGATTTCGTACTATTGGGAGTGGTATCCGGGGATTGAACACTCTTTTCACTCGGGTCTTTTCCATGTTTCTTATACAATTCAGTGGTTCTTTGCAGTGTCTAGGTCATCGGCATCAGAAGCAGGAGTGTTGTCGTCAGTGTCTCTATTTCTGCTCAGGTATATCTGGAAAAAAGAATTGTTGAAGCCAACTGCAAGTAAATGTTCTAAAAGAATTCCATTAGGGTCGAACCCTCTTATCCTTTCAGCATATCTTAGGTTCAAGTTGTTGAAATGGGCTGCAAATTAGTCAATTTTGTTGACATTCCTCAACACGAAGTCCCCGACTTTCCAAGGCAAAGGAATGAACTGTTATTTTCTCTTCTCATGGAATAGATGCAACCAGTAGTTATATTGCCTTTATATTTCTGTAACAAACATTATGTCCTTAATGTGACATGGAATGAGAGTAGGATTTTCCTTGGAGCCAAAAATCCTTATCACACTGCAATTCTCCATTTTTTCAAGTGCCCCCTTCCTGTCCAAAAACTTGGTTTCCTGGTCAGACATGTGGGGAGCATCCTTTCCTAATAATAAAACTTTGAAAACAGAGACAAAGTCATTAAGAACCTCATAAAAATAATGGGAGACCTTGTGCCTCCACAAGGCCTGGTACCATAAGGTTATTGGGTCGAATTCTCAGTTTACCTTATTGGACACAGATAGTTTTGGAAATAGACAGCAATGCGCTATCACGAAAACCAAGTAGGATGACATAAAATTTCTTCTCCTTTTTGAAGCTTGACAATTGGGAACAAATTTCAATGGAAATTATCTTCCCCCAATAAAAAATGGCTTGTTCCTTGACTGTGAAATACAAAATATAAAGAACCATGTGGGAAATACTTGCTATGGATTCTTATCCTGTTATTCTTGTAAACAACCAGGAAATTTCCCCGAATGGATTTCTAAATGAACTAACCTAGAATCTTGTGATATATTCAGGAACTGTCATCAGGTCTTCCAGGAACTTAGGCAAGAGGTCCAACCCGTTATTATTATTTTTTAGGAACTTCTTGGAGTCTTCTCCTCTGATCGTCAATGTTGGCTCCAACAATATTAACATATGGAGGAAGACTTGAGGTGACAAAGAAAAAAGAGAGTGGTCCCGCAGTGGAATAATTCTTTGGCCTGAAATATATTTATTGGTGCACCAAGAGACCATCTCCTTAAAGTCAAAAAATTCATGGACACAGCCTGCATGAGCAATTCTAGAGGTCCAAATTATTTTGTTCTGGGCGGAAGGGGATGAGTAGTAAGAATATGCCTTGGACCACTAGAAGTTCAGGCCCTCACGCCCGAATATGTTCACTATATATCCATAGAACTGTTGACGAGATGGTGCCATAAGTTTATGATAGCGTTCGTTTTCTCCAAACGATCCTTGAAATGAACAGTTGGAGGGGATAATATAACCCTCCTCAAATGTTGGTTCAATGCATGTAAATGGGAAATCTCCTCGATCCTTTCGCTCATTAATGGCAATCTTTATGGGTGTTGCATGATGAGTTATTAGCAGTAAAGCTTAGTTATTTCATACTTAGAAGTGCAAAGGTGGTAGGTACAACAAAGAGCAATTAAGCATTGGAGGTTTTGTGAATGCACCAACCCAATGATGCGTGAACGACATTCCATGATGTTTGAAATTAACACTCGGAAGGGATAATATAACCCTCCACAAATCTTGGTTTAATGCACATTAATGGGAGATCTCCTCAAGCCTTTCGCTCATCAATGACAATTTTTATGGTTCCTGCATGATGAGTTGTTAGCATTAAATATTACTAATTGCATATTTATATATGGGCAAGGTGAAAAGCGATCCGATGAGCTTCAAAATAGGGTTACAGGGGATACTCAGGAGAGGTGAGGGTCCGACGATCAAATTGTATGTCTCGAAAATTTTGACTGCAAAACACATAAAATGGAACAAGGCATGATGGGGGAGTCCAACGACCTATTTGTATATTTGCACAATTTTGGGTATTGTTTGTAGGTCGCAGAACAATGGAAGGGAAATCTTGAGCCCTCCTATCCGGGAACCTGCAATCGAAAAAGTGGCTAAGTATGGAATAGGGAAACGGTCGGACGGACTCGTTTTAGGAATTAAGGATTAGAGGTTTCATGGACACGTGAATGACATTCCATGATGTTTGAAATTAACACTTGGAAGGGATAATATAACCCTCCACAAATCTTGGTTTAATGTGTATTAATGGGAGATCTCCTCGAGCCTTTCGCTCATAAATGAAAATTTTTATGGTTCCTGCATGATGAATTGTTAGCATTAAAGCTTACTAACTGCATATTTAGAAATAAGTCCTTATGTGTGTGTGTGTGTGTGTGTGTGTGTGTGTGTGTGTGTGTAATAATGCTTTTATAAACAATTTTTTTATTATAAATAAGACTCTTATATATATATATATATATATATATATATATATATATATATATATATATATATATATATAAACAATTTTTTATTATAAACAAGTGTGAAGGTGACGCGAACAAGGAAGAGCAAGTAAGGAATGACCAAGTATGAAAAGCGGTTGGATGGGTTTCAAAATAGGGTTATAAGGGATTCTCAGGAGAGGTGAGGCCTCGATAGTCAAATTGTATGTCTCATAAATTTTGACTGCAAAATGCGTAAAACGAAAGAGGGCATGATGGGACACTCCAGCGGTCGATTTGTATATTTGCGGAATTTCGGGTGTTGTTTGCAGGTCACAGAACAATGGAAGGGAAATATTGAGCCCACCTGTCTGAGAACCCGCAATCGAAAAAGTGGCTAAGTATGGAATAGGTAAATGGTCGGTCGGACTCGTTTTCGCTAATATATTGAAATTTGTATTAGATATCCCATTACCTGGCAAGATATTTTTTGCATGTATATTGCAGAATTTTGGGTGCTATTTGCAGGTCATGGAACAATGCAAGGGAAATATTGAGCCTGTCTATTTGGGAACCCCCAAGAAAAAAATTTGATAAGTATGGAATAGGGAAATGGTCGATGAGACTCATTTTTGTTAATATATTGATATTTGTAATATATATCCCATTACCTAGTAAGACATTTTTTGCATGTTTCTGGACAAGTTGTGTAGGGATAGTTAGTATGATTGTCTCCTCAAGGCATGGTGAGATGTTAGCATTAAACCTCAGTTATTGCATACTTTGAAAGAAGTGCGAAGGTGGTGGGCACATGAAACAATGATTAGGAATTGGATAATTCATGAACCCGCCAACCCAATGATCTGCAAAAGAGATTCCAAGAAATGGTCAAGTATGGAAAGAAAACGGACGGGCTTCAAAATGGGGTGACAATAGTTCTCCAGGAGATGTGAGGACCCGAAGGTCAAAATTTAGGTCTCATAACTTTTGAGTGAAAATTGTTTAACATGAAAGAGGATATGACGTGAGAGTCCAGTAGTGAATTTGTATATCACGGAAGTCCAAGTGTTGTTTGCAGGTCATAGAACAATGGAAGTGCAATATAGATCTTGCCTGCCTAGGAATAATCGATCGAAAAAGTATCTAGGTATGGAATGGGGAAGCGGTCAGCAAGAGTCACGATATAAAAGCATGAGTGCAAATGTGAACCCATGAGTCCTCCAACCCGCGTAGTTAGACATTTTCAGAAAAATGACTAAGTAAACTGAAAGAGAAAGTAGAGGGGAAAAAGAAAAGGGAATTTGGTTAAGTATAGAAGAGGGGAAATAAGGGCTAATATATTCAAATCTGTAATAGATATCCCATTTCCTAGCAATATCCTTTATGCATGATTCTAGAGAAGTTGTATACTTATTGCATATACTTGGAAAGAAGTGTGAAGGTGGCAGGTATAGGAAACAATGACTAGAAATTGGAAATTTCCTGAACCCACCAACTCGACGATCCGCGAAAGAGATTCCAAGAAATGGCCAAGTGTGGAAACCAGTTAGATGAGCTTCAAAATAGGGCGACAAGGGTTCTCAAGGAGACATGAGGCCTCAACAATCAAATCGTATGTATCGAAAATTTTGAGTGAAAAATGTGTAACACGAGATAGGGGATGATGTGGGAGTCTGGAAGTCAATTTGTATATTGCATAAGTCGGGGTGTTGTTTGTAGGTCATGGAATAATGGAAGTGTAGCCTGCCTATCTGGGAACCCACAAGCAAAAAATTCAGTAAGTATGGAATAGGGAAACGATCGGCGGGACTCGTTTTCTCTAATATATTGATATTTGTAATAGATAGCCCATTACTTTGCAGGATATTTTCTGCATGTTTCTGGACAAGTTGTGTATGGAAAGTTAGTATGAATGTCTCCTCAAGGCATGGTGAGATGTTAGCATTGAACCTCAGTTATTGTACACTTGGAAAGAAGTGTGAAGGTGGCAGGCATAGGAAACAACGATTAGGAATTGGATATTTCGTGAACTCACCAACCCGACGATCCGCGAAAGAGATTCCAAGAAATGGCCAAGTATGGAAAGCGGACGGACAGGCTTCAAAATAGGGTAAGAATAGTTCCCCAGGAGACATGAGGACCCAAAGTTCAAATTGTAGGTCTTGGAAATTTTGAGTGAAAACTGTGTAACATGGAAGAGGGTATGATGTGGGAGTCGAGCAGTAAATTTGTATATTGCGGAAGTCCGAGTGTTGTTTGTTGGTCATGAAACAATGGAAGTGAAATCTAGAGCCTGCCTACCCAGGAATCCACGATCGAAAAAGTGGCTAGGTATGGAATGGGGAAGTGATCGGTCAAAGTCGCGATATAAAAGCACGAGTGAAAATGTGAACCCATGACTCTGCCAACCCGCGCAGTTAGACATTTTCGAAAAAATGACTAAGTAACCAGAAAAAGAATGTAGAGGGGAAAAATAAATGGGAATTTGGTTAAGTATAGAAGAGGGGAAAGAAGGGATAATATATTCAAATCTGTAATAGATATCCCATTTCCTAGCAAGATATTTTATGCATGTTTCTGGAGAATTTTTATACTTATTTCATATACTTGGAAAGAAGTGTGAAGGTGGACGACACAGGAAACATCGACTAGGAATTGGAAATTTCCTAAACCCGCCATCCCGACGATCCACGAAAGAGATTCCAAGAAATGTCCAAGTATGGAAAGTGGTTGGACGAGCATCAAAATAGGGTGACAAGGGTTCCCGAGGAGACGTGAGGCCCTGATGGTCAAATTGTATGTATCAAAACTTTTGAGTGCAAAATGTGTAACACGGAAGAGGGAATGATGTGGGAGTCCATAAGTGAATTTGTATATCACAGAATCCGGGGTGTTGTTTGCAGGTCACGGAACAATGGAAGTGCAATTTAAAGACCTCCTGCGCAGGAACCCACGATAAAAAAATGGCTAGGTATGGAAAGGGGAAGCGCTCGGTCGAAATCATGATACAAAAGCATGAATAAACATGTGAACCCATGAGTTCGCCAACCCTCGCAGAAAGATATTTTTGGAAAAATGACTAAGTAACCAGAAAGAGAAAGTACAGGGGGAAAAGAAAGGGGAATTTGGTTAAGTATAGAAGAGGGAAAAGAAGGGGATAAAAGAGTGGGAAAATAGAAAAGTGGAGGGAAATTTTCGTAAGAAGGAATTGGTCTCAAACAAGCCCCATTGTTGCAAAACCATCATTTTCTAGTCCAATATTTTAGCCACTTACTCATTTTCTATTGTGCTTGTACCATTAAAAAGGGTGTGAGCAAATTCTTTGTTGAAGATTTGTTTTTATTGTAACTTGTGGGAGTAATTGTGTTCTTGATACATTCTTCAATGACTTTGACATATTATCTTAAGTATTAAACCTCTTACATGATGGGTTGTTAGCATTAAATATTAATAATTGCATATCTAGAAACAACAATAATGATCTTGAATTTTAATATCGTGGTTGATTTCATAGTCCCATTTGACTTCAGCCACCATAGATCAATTTTTTTTTTTTTTTTTTATTCGCGAAGAAGAAATTTGGTAATTTCATTAATAAAGTAAAAAGTGCTCAAATAGAGGCCAAGGGATGGAGAACTAATAAAAAAATTCCTTTTGGAGTAAAGGAATCAAGGAAGTGAAAGGGAAATAAGAAATCGTTTTCTCAGTAAGGTTGAGATGAAAACAAAATTTCTAGGGCGGGGCCCCAATTATCGTATCGTGAATGAGTGTTGCTATGTTCTATATGCATTACGAATAGAATTGAATGTTAGTTTGAAATTTTCTAAATTCATTTATGTTACCATATAATCCTGATGGGATTGACACAATGCATTGTCATATAATTGTTCAATGCTCCATATTAGATCAAATTACTTGAGCCAATACAATATTGAATAACTATGAGACTATCGAGCCATGCAAACGAGAAGAGGTGTTAAATCCAGTAAAGAAGCAACAACAAAGATTCTAAGGAATTTTTTTTAATAGTAAATCCATAAAAAAAAATATTGGGCAGTGTATATCTATTCATAGAAATTGGATTGAGTTCTTTACACTGAAGCATTGAACATATTTTTCATAAATACAGGTACAGGAGCTACAAAAAAAAACAAAAAAACATGCATACAATTATGTGTTGTTCCTCTAGTGGGACAACATGCAGGAGCCATCGAGATCCTCTTCAACATGCATACAAAACTCATTACCGTGATTTTTTAGGAAGTCCTTGCAGTATTCTCCTTAGAAGGTCAATGTTGGCTTCCGTAATCTCCATATCTTGTGGAAGACCTGAGGCAACAAAGAAACATGAGATTAGTTCCATAGTGGAATAATTCTTTGGCTTGAAGCAGGTCAACAAAACTCCTACTCCTGACGTTGGCAACCTGGAGACATTGCAAGGCACATGTGAATTGTAAAAATAACAACAAAAAGGCCCCGGTGAGAAGAGTTTCCAATCCGTGGCCACCACTGCCAAGAGAACGACATCCCGTGGCATTGCTCCAATGACCCACCCCAGTAAGAAAGAAACCCATAATTTTTCAAATGCAAGAGGACATAAGAACCCATACTCATGGTAAAATTGATAGTTCTCACAAGCTTCCCATGAGGAAGAAGAGGAAAAATGTTGTAGGGTAAGCGGAAGAGCCTGAAACTGAAAGTGAGGACACACCAAGAGACCACCTCCCCACAGTCGAAGACTTCAGGGACACATCTTGCATGCGCAATTCGAGAGGTCAAATTAATTCATTCTAGGAGGTAGGGGTGTTACACATTATTTCTGTCATCCCTATGATCGTTAATGATGTAAACCTATCTATTTTCTCCAGAGGGATCAGTGGCCCAAATTCCTGAAGAAATAAGGGAGAAGAACTTTGCCTGAGAGAAGAAGTTGTAATTTCCTTTGTAAAAACCCTACTAAGAAAGATTGCCATAGCCTGCACTATATACAAGGTGCGACAATGCCTGATCGTTCCCCTTTGCCCTGAAACTGGTCTGCAACGTCTCCACAAGCTGCCTTATGGCTAGGGTGCGACGATTTTCGTACGTGGGAAAAATGAGCATATTCTTGATGCTTCTAGAAGTAGAAGCTTCTATGGTGAGGTGGCCTCTAAACGGTTTGGATCTTACTCACTTTCATGATTTAGTGGGATCATCCTAACCTCCTCACCTTATCCTCTTCAGCTTATAAAAGGAGAGGATCTCTTATGGATAAAGTTAGCTTGATTGGGTTTGAGTGGTTTTGTAGCTTGGGGTTCTTGGGCCTATGTTGGCTTTGAGATTTTCTTTGTCAAGATAGATTGTGAGTAGCTATCATATCTTTATTCTCAGAATCGATGAGTTAGAAGTGTCTGGGAAGCAAGGAACTGTTGGAAGGAACCTGACAACATCAAGGCATCTGGTTGTATCTTTCTTCCACATTATTTAATACATATATACTTTTCTTTCCTATATGAATGTTATTTGTTCATATTGTATGATTCCTTGATCATGTACATAGTTTCATATCAAATAGACTATGTTGTTCTTGTCTTTGTTGGCTTGTCTTTCTTTGCAGATATTTCTCCATAACCCTCGTGATAGAGCTTGGATTGCATTGGCAAAGTCGGATCTTCGATATTTAAAAGGTATGTTCTAGATCTCATTTGATAATTGAATCTAAGGAAAGAGTAGTGTACTGTCTTGTTTTCTTCTAGTTTCGTAGTGAAGCTAGGGGGATTGATTTGTGTCTGCACTTAACAATTAGCCCGATAACAAAATTGGCGACCATACTAGGGAACATATTGTTTTCCTAGTTTGTCTTGTTTTCTTTCTTTGATTGCTTGGGTTCTATTTTATGAGTCACTGGGGGATCTAGCTTGACTCTCTAACTATTAAACTTCACTGGAAAAACTTTCTTACTTTTTATTTTTATTTTTTCCATTTTTACTTTGATCGCCGCATCCTTCTTTGAGGGACAGTGTGACGATCTAGGATTGATGCATCTTTCCTTTTTGACACAGTGTGGCGACGTTGCACTATATTTTTTCTCTAGCTTGCGGTGACCCGGGATCGTCGCTCTGTGTTGGTCTTACAGCCTGCGACGATTTGCGAAATTTTTAGCTTTTGGTAGTTTTTCCTTACCCAGATCTGTGATGAGTGTTTGGGGTGATTTGTTGGGTCTATTTACAGCCTACTTGAAAGATTTCAATCTACTTTTAGCCATGTTTTCTTTGCTTTAGCTTGTTTGCTTTTGAAATATTTTATCTCTTGATTTGAGTGTCCTTCGGTTACAAAGCTTTTTTTTTCTTTAGAATTGTTTAGTGAAAAGAACACTTCTTTTTTCTGAATAACTCGTGCTAAAAGAGAAACTTTGTTTGGGTTGTGTTTGTTTTGAAGTGATTTGCTATTGCTTTTAGCTATCTTTGAAACATTTTTTTTAATTTCTTTCTTTATATTAGATTGGGGGCATCTTTGCATTTGAATTAGTGAAATTGCATTATTTTTGGCGTTTTTGGTCTTGAATTCTAAAAACATTCCCCCTTATGGCCAGCAGGGGCCAAGAATCGTGTATTGGTGTACAGTCTCTTTTGCTCATTTCTTGAGAATCTTGATATTGATGAGTTTAATAAAATTTTGGGACATTGTGCATATGGGAATGATAAACTTTTTCTCCTTCTCATAATATAGCTTTCATCGAAGTGAAATATTTGCATTCTAAATTCTTTGCATTGTTTAGAGTTGGTCAAAACATCATTTAGTCCACGCCATTTTCGTCTTGAGTAACAAAAACCTTAGACTAGTTGTAGGGCTTGGGAATAGGCATGAAAGATAAATTTCCAAAGCTGCAAACAAACATAGAATCTTGTGATAGGGAGAGTTTAAATCCACTTGCTACATTTTTTCTTGGGAATCCCTTCTCACACAAGGGTGAATCACAAGGTTGCATTAGGACCAACAGAGTTATTCACCCTTCTTTGTCGATCTTAATGTAGAGATTGTGCGTATTATTGGGGGTCACTTGAGAGTATACCCACGTTTATGTGTGGGAGCTCCTCGAGTTGATTTTGGGCTAGATACCCTGCCTTTGCGCATGAATTCTACTTTTGATTGTTTCCCCAGGCATCATTGGAGTAATTGGTAACCTTAGTGGTCTATCTCTTTTGGGTATTTAAACGAGGTGACTATGGAGGGGCAAGTCTTCACAGTACCTGGAATCGACGTTGGCCAAACTCACTCGGGCTCCTTGGAGGGTATACCCACGTTTATGTGTGGGAGCTTGCACCAAGGTGTAAGTTCGTTAAGCAGGTCGTCAACGTAACTTTTCCACCCGCTCTATCTCAACCCCTTCTTACATTGTTCCTGCGACGTTGGATTTCATCACCAACTAGTGCGTTCATCGTAAGAAGGTTTTGTTTTCTTGTTTGTTTACTAGATTTTTAGAGTGTGTTTTTTTTTCCCTAGCAGACTCTAGGTTGGATCTTTATTTCATGGCATCAGTTCTCGGAATGACCAATGAAGGAATCCCTTTTCCAGGGGAACCTTTTGTTTTTCCTTATTATAGAAACATTTTTCCTCCTCACATTACTACTTTGATCCTTCTAGGCCTCATGATTGGATTGTCGGTGTGGATGTTTTCCACTCGGGTAATCCCGAATGCAGTAAGTGCTTCAATTGTAATCACTTCCCCCTAAGAACATCAACCTCATGTTGATCCTTAACTTTCTTCACTAGTAAGATCTTCTTCACCTTCTTCACTTGCAAGGTCTTCTTCCATTTCATCTTCTTAACTGAGTGAAAGCTCTAAAGCTAGTATCTCGGTGGATAAGAAGAAGAAGAGAACGAAGAATGAGAAGAAGAAACATAAGCAAGGGTCCAAATTTCCAACCACTACCAAACATGTTGGAAAACAACCAGTTACTGATAATCGTGCTAGGAGTGTTGATGATGCCAAGATCACCCAAACAACTTGTAAGCCCAAGTATCCTTGCAAGCTTTGTAAGGTTAGCCATATTCTTAAGGATTTCCCTGGTCTATCCAAGGTTATAGAAGCATGGTATACACACCCTCACCAACCCATGTCATCAGCCCCTGAACAACATGTTGATGGCCTCCCATCAACTAGTCAAGATATCGTTGGGAAGAATAAAAGTAGAGTCAAGTTCCCATGTATGTTATGCAAAGGGAGTCATCTAACTCACCTTTTCCCTCATATGGATGAATCCTCGAAATCATTGGAAGACATGACCATTTCACAACCTCACCTTCCAGCTTCTTACTGTAAGCTTTCTCTCGACCCACGTGTAGTTGATGGAATGATCAATTTGATCCCTTCATCAGTCAGTCAGGTTGATCATGTTGTCAATATGGACACTTCCTTAGTTGATCATTTTGACAAAGTGGTCAATCTGATCCCATCATCGGTCAATCCCACTCTCCCGTTAGAGAGTGTCACCCAATTGGTCGATCTGTTTCCAGTCGTCGACCCCATTCTCCCCTTGGAGAAAGAAACCCAAGTGGTCAATATGATCTTATCACCGGTCGATCCTACTCTCCCACTAGAGAGTAAACCTGATATTACCCATGTTTTTCTCATTGATATAGACACTACCATGCTAGGGGGAATTCCTCCTTCTCCCATGCAACCCCCTCCAAGTAATGAGGCCATCCTTTTTAATTGGGGTGTGCTAACTGGACCTTGTCTTCCCTCTCACATTCCTTTCAAGATCACAATACAAGTTTGTGGTCGGGACGTTCCTCAAACGTTGATAGATGAAGGTTCATCTATTAGTATTTTGTCCTCTATTGCTTGGAAAGCTTTGGGTTATCCTCAACTTGCATCGGTTACACAGAATCTATTATCTTTAAACAAAAGAACCAGTCACCCTTTAGGGATACTTCCTTATTTTCTTGTAACTTTGGGAGGGAAAATTATCTTTATTGATGTTATGGTAGTCCAAGACCCCTTGGATTTCGATTTGCTCCTTGGGAGAGACTATGCATGCCATGAAAGCTATTGTGTCCACTCTTTTTTGTGTGATATATTTCCCCGATGATGGAAGAATCGTGGCTATTGATCAACTTTTGTTCGTTGGCCCTGACTTGACTATCAACTCAATGACCTCCCTAAACGGTTCTTATATGCAAATGGTATCGCCCCCGCCATAGGTCAATTATGTGGTGTTGTCTTCCATGCCTTTAGCTACCGATGAAGATGAGCTTCTCATTGTAAGCTCAGTCTCTCATGACTTGGATCTAGTAGTTGACATGGTAATCTCTTTGGTAGGGCTATTGGAGCCTTATATCCTTACCCCTATCACTACCCTCGACGTGTGCTCCTTCCAAAGTGTGTTTCTTCCATCCAGTGAAGATCTCTTGGAAGCCATGACCGAGTTTTGTCCTTTGACGTGGTGTCCTTCCAGTGCATTGTCCTCTTGGAAGCCATGATAAAGAAGAGAGCTTTGAGCATGATTTTCTTATTTCAACCTCATTAAAAAATGAAACCAACCTCGAGCATGATTTTTTGATTTCAACCTCATTAAAAAATGAAACCAGGCTTGAGCATGATTTTCTGATTTCAAGCTCATTAAAAAATGAAACTAGCCTTGAGCACGGTTTTCTAATTTCAAGCTCATCAAAACATGAAATCAGTTGTGAGGATAGTTTTGTGTCTCTGTGGCAACCTCGTTAAAAAATGAAACAGAGGTTACGAGCATAGTTCTCATTTATGTGTCAAACTCGTTAAAAAATGAAACATAGGTCCGACGATTGAACTTAGATTCTCGAGCATAGTCCTTGTTCTTGTGTAAAGCTCATTAAAAAATGAAATAGTTTTTCCCCCTCTCTATTTGAGTTAAGTACTTTGTTACATATAGTATTTGAAGCTTCTTTTCATCCTCCTATGCCGTTGGACAAATCGAAGCTTGGGGGACAGTGCTTTTAGACTCTGGACTTCATGTTGAAGTTAAGCTGCTAGTTTCTTAAGTTGGGGGCTAAGTACCAACCATCCTTATGTTATGCATTGGGAAGTCACATGCATAGTTTTATATGGTTCAAGCTTGTGTAAAAATGAAACCACCTACCTCAAGCATAGTTTCCTTTGGTTCATGCTTGTGTAAAAATGAAACCAGGTCCAAGCATAGTTTTGTTTAGTTTTAAGCTTGTATAAAAATAAAATCTATCCCAAGCATAATTTTGTTTTGTTTTAAGCTTGCGTAAAAATGAAAAAAATCCTGAGCATAGTCTTTTTTCTTTCTCATGCTCGTAAATCAATGAGAATATAACTGAGTAAACTTGTACCACTTTTTCAGACTTGTAAAGGTTATATGAAAAAGGAACCCCATGGAGTTCCCTTTAATATCTTTTCAGACTCTCTAAACATGAAAACATTGCCGAGCGATATTATTCTTTTCACGCTCGTAAAAGTATTTGAAGAAAATGTCTGTTGAGCAGTAGATTATCTCTTTTTCGGTCTCATCGGACTACTTTACGAAAATGACATTTTGGAGTTTTCTTTAAGTGTTTTTCATACTCTCTAAACATGAAAAACCCCAGAGTTTACTTTTTTTGGACTCATAAAAAAAACATTGAAAGTCCCATATGGGACCGAACCACTCCTTCCCAGGGTTCGTTAAATATACTCCAAAGGACTCATCCGAAGGATGAGATTACAATTCAAGCATATGTTATCCTCGTCAAGATTGTGTAAAAATAAAGAGGTACTCGCTAGGAATGGTGGGGGAAAAATTGGGAAAGAAATGTATCTAATCTGTATTATATGGAAGAGTCACCTTTGAACATGACACCCTTTCACTCGATTTGTGTTTAGGTTGGAAAATCCTCTTATCTCTTGATCATACTCCTTTATAAGATTACCCTTTAGTCTGTGATCCCTGTTGTTGAGTCAATATTTCCAAGATAATTGTCATTTCGTCAATATGTTCAAAGAGAAGTTCAACCCAAAAAGTATTTTATTGCGTCAGCCATTTCTGCAGTCCTTAAGCCTTCTATTGCGTTAGCCATCCCTGAGTCAGTCTTGAATCGCTTATTATTATGATCTACTTCAAATCTCGTTATCCGTTTCATGTCATTGATGGGAGACATTAAGGTCCTCCTGTGACAAGTATTTTTCTGTCGACTTCAACTCATTATCCAAGAATTAGACTTAGAAACTAATTGGTACCTTGGAAATTGCATGCCTCAATGGAAGGTTTCCTCACTTTTGACAGTGGGTTTTCATTATTGACCCTTGATTAGGAGATTTCGTTGAGTGTTCAACTTCATCTCACAAATTCGCACCCGTTGGATTGTACTAGTGTATCTTGGGAGTTATTGACATTAATGGTGATTTCCCTCACACTTGTTAACGATATTCATTAATGACCAGTAATCAAGTGGTTTCCACCATGTTCGACTTCAACACATGTATATGCATGGTTAGATTCGTACTATAGAGTGATGGAGATGAAGACCCTGAATCTTTTCTGATAGATTCAGGTTGCATTGGAGTATATTCAGTTTGTATTGTTCCATAGATCCACATTGTATGTCTCGTGGCTATGTTCAAATTGTAGTCTTTAACATATAGATCCACAGTGTATTTTTTGTGGCTATGTTCAGATTTGAGTCATAATGGCATAGATCCACAATGTATGTTTGGTGGCCATGACCTGTATTACTTGACATGGATCTTCGCATGTCGACATTTATGCTTTGAGTCATTTGTATTCTGAGTATGGGAATGACTACCTCAGTGATGATATATTATTGTAGTGTATTTCCTTTTTTGTTGGCAGGTTTCCGATCGACTGTTCCTTGTTCCCTACACACACTCGACAAAGTATTTTAGTTATCACTATGTTCTAAATACATAATTTGGGGGGGCTCTTTGTTACACATTATTTTTGTCATCCCTATGATCGCTAATGATGTAAACCTATCTGTTGTCTTCAGAGGGATCAGTGGCTCAAATTCCTGAAGAAACAAGGGAGAAGAACTTTTCCTGAGAGAAGAAGTTGTATTTTCATTTGCAAAAACCCTATTAAGGAAGATCTCCTCAGGATGCACTATACACAGGGTGCGGCGATGCCTGATTGCCTCCCTCTTCCCTGAAACTAGTCTACGACATCTCCGCAGGCTACCTTATGGCTAGGGTACGACAATTTTCATACGTGGGAAAAACGAGCATCTTCTCTATGCTTCTAGAAGGAGAAGCTTCTATGGTGAGGTGGCCTCCGAACGGTTTGGATGTTACTCTCTTTCATGATTTAGTGGGATTATCCTAACCTCCTCACCTTATCCTCTTTAGCTTATAAAAGGAGAGGAGATATCATGGAGAAATTTAGCTTGATTGGGTTTGAGTGGTTTTGTAGCTTGGAGTTTTTGGGCCTATGTTGGCTTTGAGATTTTCTTTGTCAAGATAGATTGTGAGTAGCTATCAGATATCCAGTCTCAAAATCCATGAATTAGAAGTGTGTGGGAAGAAAGGATCTGTTGGAAGGAACCTGACAACATCAAGGCATCTAATTGTATCTTATCTTTCTTCCACATTCTTTAATACAGATATAATTGTCTTTCCTATATGAATGTTATTTGTTCATATTGTATGATTCCTTGATCACATACATAGTTTCATATCAAATAGACTCTATTTTTCTTGTCTTCGTTGGCTTGTGTTTCTTTGCAAATATTTCTCCATAAGCCTCGTGACTGAGCTTGGATTACATTGGCAAAGTCAGATCTTCAATATTTAAAAGGTATGTTCTAGATCCATTTCTCATTTGATAATCAAATCTAAGGAAAGAGTAGTGTACTGTCTTTTTTTGTTCTAGTTTCATAGTGAAGCTAGGGGGATTTATTTTTTTCCGCACTTAACAATTAGCCTGATAACAAGGGGACCAAGATACCCCCTCCTTATAGGAAAATACCTCAGGGACACAGGTTACACGAGAAATTCTAGAGGCCCAAATTAGTCTGTTCTGAGTGAAAGGAGATGAGTAGTAGGACTATGCCTTGCACTAGTGGGAGTTTTGGTCCTCATCCCCTAATATGTTAATTGTATATCCAGAGAACAAGAGAGTGGTCCCTTAATTGAATAATTATTTTCCTTGAAATATATCTCTGGGAGCATCGAGAGACCATTTCCTTACAGTGAAAGACTTCCTCCCAAAACAGACTAATTTGGGCCTCTGGACTTCCTATTCTCGAGCTGCAAAGAGGCTATTTCATTCAACGTCGGTTTCTTTTCTAAAACCCCTTCCTTTGGTCTTGTCAGGGCCACCATCGTCGAGCCGGGAAGTGCCTCTCGTTATGGTTTATTTCAATTTGGGCACAGGAGTGGGAACAATGTCTGCATTGCCATCATCCATCATTGTATCATCGTCCATCAGATCATCTTATTATGGCTCGAAATTGACCGCATCAACCTCTGCTCCAGCCATCAACACAGGGGGCAGGCTATCTGAGCAGGCGAGGTTGCCTTGGAATTATTTGGCTTGAAATATATCTCTCAATGCACCAAGGGACCATCTCCTTTTTTGCTTCTGGATGGAAGGAGATGAGTAGTAAGAATATGCCCTGGAGCATTGGACTTCTACTCATCATGCCCAAAGGTGTTTACTCTATCTAGAAAGAAATGTTGTCGAACTGCTGCCATAAGTTAACGAGAATGTCCTTTTTCTCCAGATGATGTTGGAAATGAAAATTCGGAAGGGATAATATAACCCTCCACAAAACTTGGTTTAATGTGTATCAATGGGAGATCTCCTCGATCCCTTCATTGATCAATGACAATCTCTACGGTTCGTGCATAATGAGTTGTTACCGTTAAAGCTTACTAATTGCATATTTAGAAAAAAGTGCGAAGGTGGAGGTGACGACGAAGAGTGATTACGGATTAGAGATTTCATGAAGCCGCCAAATGGACGATGCACGAAATAGATTGCATGATGCTTGAAATGAACACTTGGAAAGGATAACACAACCCTTTGCAAAACTTGGTTTAATTCGTATCAATAACAAATATGCTCCAGCCTTTCAAACTTTAATGAAAATCTTAATGGTTCCTACACAATGATCTATTAGCATTAAATCTTAATAATTGCATATCTAGAAAGAAGTGCGAAGGTGGTGGGGATGGCGAAGAGTGATTAAGAATTGCACATTTCTTCAACCCGCCAACATGTGAAAGAGATTCCAAGAAATGGCCAAGTATGGAAAGCGGTCGGTTGGGCTTCAAAATAGGGTCACAAGTTATACTCATGAGACATGAGGGGCCGATGGTCAAATTGTATGTCTCCAAAATTTTGACTGCAAAATGTGTAACATGGAACATGGCACAATGAAGGATTTCGGCGGTCAATTTGTATATCTCAAACTTTCGAGTGTTGTTTGTAGGCCGCGAAACAATGGAAGTGCAATGTTGAGCAAGCGTGGTCGGGAACCAACAATGGAAATAGTGGCCAAGTATGCAATGGGGAGTGGTTGGTCAAACTCATGATATAAAAGCATGAGATATAGTCGAAACAGGGCATATTGACGGACTTGAAAATTGTGATACAAGTTCTACCTAGGAGACGTGAGGGCCCGATGGTCAAATTGTATGTATCCCAACTTTTGATAGCAAAATGTGTAACACGGAAGAGGGGACAATGACAGACTTCGATGATCAATTTGTATATAAAAGCATGAGACATTCAAAAAAACAACTAAGTATCCAAAAAGGGAAAGTAAAGGAGAAAAAGAAAGGGGAATTTGGTTGTCAATTTGTAGATCAGGGAAGTCCAGGTGCTATTTGTAGGCGACAGAACAATGGAAATGCAATGTTGAGCCTGCCTACCCGAGTACCCATGATAAAAAAAAATTGTTGAATACAGAATGGGGAAGCGGTCAATCATATTCGTGATACAAAAGAATCAGTTGAAATATGAACACATGAATCCGTCAACCCACGCACCAAGACATTTTCTGAAAAATGACTAAGTAACCAGAAAGGGAAAGTAGAGGGAAAAAATAAAGGCGATGGAAATTTTTGGAAGCGGGAATTGGTGTAAGAAAGCCCCATTGATGGTCTTAACAGTAACTATGAAGTGGATTAAACAGGTGAACAAGCTCTTCAATAAAGGAATAGATAAAGCGAGCCATGCTTATAGTTTCTAGGATGTGTTTGCATAAGAGAAGCATCGAAAAGCCACAGGAAAATCAATTTTGGGATGTTTAAGTAAAATTATTGTACTGTCAACTTCACCGTAAGTATAACAACGATGAATTTGAATTTTAAGACAGATTTTAATTTTTTTTTTTGTGGTTGATATGATAGTTCCATTGGAATTCACATAGTATATATCCTTTTATTTCAAAATATTTTTGAAGATTAATTTTGGTAAGTTCATCGATCAAGTAAAAGTGCTAAAACGAGCCACATACTATATTTTCATTAGAGAGGTTATATTAAAAGGCAAAGCAGGTCCTGTATATTCTTTAAAATCATAGAAAAACCGCCAAGACCCTGAATATATCATTAATTTTCCAGAACAAATCATACAACCAAGATCCAAGTAAACAACAAATGTATTGAAATTCGAGGCACAAGGTAACACATGAAGACATAAGGCAACAAGTGATATCCCACAAGGGTCCATAGAGTAGTACGCATCGACCTATGCATCAAACAATTTGATATAAAAAAAACACACATGGCATTGGTTTTCTCTTACATGTGGTATATGTTCCCATGAGAAAATAATCGGGCCCATGAGAACCCTAAACTACAACAGGAAAGCATATGAACAAAAGTCTTCCAAACACAAGACAAAACAAAACCATCAGAGATTCAACATTGTATCCCAACTATAACCAAAACCCCAAATGGGGAACAAGAAACTTGTTGATTACTATTTTATCATGAATCAAGATCACTATGGACATTTTCTTCTGATAGTGCCATGTTCTATCACTACCATTTTTAACAATTCCAAATTTCCAATATTATTGGAAATGCCTGATGGTTTCATTCAGAGGAGCAAACCATTTTGAAAGTTCAAAGGATGGGCCTGATTTATTCACAGGTGGATACTTTGTATGTGGTTTTTCCTCATGATTCCCATTTCTGAACTGAACAATGTTGTGTGCTTCTTGTTCAATTTCCCATGGAACTGCAAAATTCTATGCATATCCTCACTAGGTGGCATGGACAAATACACTTGAGATATTTTCATTTCTTGCCAACACTTGATATGATTTTTTTTTTTAGTCGATATGTAGTATTGCATTTTCCTCATTTAAGGTAAATTTGCTATGGACCTGAAAGTCGCACAACATGTAGACATTGTTTTCCTTTTTCTATAGTTATACTTCATATGGAAATTCTGCTCACCTAGGAAGCACATCTTGTAACAGAGGTTGTCTAATTTTACAATATACAATTGTGTTGTTGATGGTTCGGATGGAAACATTGAGGCAATCCCTATATATGTAAGGGCATTTTTTACTGCATCGTAGACAATCAATTGTACCATCATTTATGAAAGCAGAGGCAGAAGCATGAGAGTTGCATAAGGCACATACAAGCTCGAAGAAGGTCGAGTACACATTCACTGCAACCAAAACACCCTGAACCTGGGCACGTGAACATAACAGTTAATATATTGAACAATATAATATACAACTGCACAACAAAAACAAAGTTGCAGAAAATTGGTGAAGACAATTTGTATGAGCAAAGTGAGGATGAAATCGTAATGTATATGCACAATAATTGTCGAGCTAGTTAGTTTCTTGAGATCCTGTACTATGTCTGTTCACAATTCTATTACAAATTTTTCTTGGGTTGTGCGGAAGATCATTTCTTTAACATCTCTTTTATTTGTTATATTTTTTAAGAGCATAAGTGGAAATTTCCCTTTATGCAATTGTTGTTCCATTGAGGAAAACACATTTGAATAGGTGTCGAACAATTGTAGCTGCAACATGGAATAGTGCAATAGTTTTGTAACATAACCAAGATACATGGACATGTGAAAGGAAAGGACAAAACTAGATATGGAGAATGGTACCATTTCCTTCTCGTTGTCTGATTCTCCATATTTTATATGGAGAATGAGTTGCGAGCCAAGTTTTCTCACGAGTTTGATAGTTGCATCAATGGTTCCGATTAGGTAAGTGTCATTGCTTTGTGCAGGTTAGATGATTGTTGTGTCCGGTAAGAAACGATATTCTGAACAAATCGGGGGAATTTTTTCCACAATAATTGTTTCGTTGAGTGATATAATCCGATCACAATCACCACGGTCATATACTCTTTTGGGAAATATATTAAAATTTGTAATGGATATCCCATTACCTGGCAATATCTTTTCTGCATGTTTCTGGACAAGTTATGTAGGGATAGTCAGTGTGACTGTCATCAGGGTTTTGTTGTCTGTCATGTTAGCACGCATAATGGATGTAGTTTTGTTTTCCTTGTCCAAGTAGGTGCTATAGACGACCATTATGTCCCCTACGATCATTTTTTCAATTCGGTGGTTGTTCAAGCCCTCTATTGATAGTATTTTGGGTATTATAAGTTTATACCTCGTGACATTTTTTGAACAGGAAAAGTAATGTGAATGGTAGTATGCATTATTTTTTTGTTTTCCTTTTTCCCGGCATAAATGTACAAGTAGACGCACAATTTGGATGAAGTATGTAGGCCAGACTTTTGCAACTAGACCTCTTAGTTTGTGGAACTTGCGTTATGTTCGGCGTCTCACTTGTGCTCGTTGATACTTATTGTGAACTGCAAAGTATGTGTTGCATATGACATCAAAATATTTATCATGGAATAGATGAATAAATAGATCA
>ML861598.1:11406-24055 GCA_009831015.1 Picea engelmannii | reverse complement strand
ATTATTATTATTATTATTATAACATACACTCCATGACTATATAAACATCATTAATTCCTTAGATTTCTTATAATATTTATGATACTATCCATTTACAACTCACTTCATATTATTATGATATATATATTACTAACACAAAACTATTAAAAAAATAAGTTTATCCTAATATAATACCATACCATCGTATCATGATATTTAACCCCAAAAAATAAATCATTATAAAAAAAATAAAAAATTATCGTGTCTTTGTTTTTTTCCTTATTATAAAGACTTAAAGACTTACTCTTTCATTTTTCCTTTTATATTCATCGCATTTATAATTTTTAATAATTTAAATACTTAATAGTACTTTCATATTTTAATATACTAAGATTTACTTTCTCTCACAAAACCCTATAAAATATCATCATCAAAACAATGAAAAAATTCTCGAATAAAATAATTTTATACCATTTAATAATAATAATATAAAAACCTTCTTTATATGTTCATGTGATATATTTTCCCTTATTATAATTTTATTTCATTTTTTAATTTAGATACTTAATAGTCCTTTAATATATGAAGATTTACTTTCTCTCACAAAAACCTATAAAATATCATCATAAAAAAATGAAAAATTCGCAAATAAAATAATTTTATACCATTTAATAATAATAATATGAAAACCTTCTTTATATGTCCACGTGATATATGTCGGCAGAAAGATGTGAGCAGAAAGGCCTTTTTCCTGGTCCACGTGGACAACAATTATATGGACCCAATTGAAGGACTCTGGGTAACAGTGCATCGTGGGAACACGTTAAGCAACGCTGTCTGCCGTTGCCGGCCTTCCACGAAAACTCATTTTCGTTACACGTCTGACACGTGTCTTCTCCCAATTGACTGTCTCCGTCGTCTTATCCGATGAGGTGGGCCAGGGAGTCCTGTTACTCCTAATGTTCTGTTGGTGGGCGCAAGTTGTTCAAGGCAGAGCTGGAGCCTGACGGCGGCTTGAAAGCGACGGCCGGGAGCTGTGGGTTCCACGAAGCGCCTTCCCTTCCACGCAAAGAAGAGATATGTCGGTGCCGGAAAATGGAGGAATTTGCCATCCCCGAGGCCGGCAAAAAACGGAAGTGTGATTGTATGTATGTGGCGTGACGCAATGATTTCTTTATGGATTCATCCATCATGTGTGATCGAAGGCTGCCGGAGAAAAAGGAACACCAATCATCTCAATTTTTCCAAAATTTTTAGTTCCACTTCCATTACAATTCTATGATAATAACTAGCATACCCCAAAACAAAACATGGGAAAGGGAACACTGAAGTGAACTAAGGTGGTTATGTTATGCAAAGGTTTAGAGATTTTATTGTTCTATGGAAAATGAGTACCTTAAATGATTTTACATGATCTTGTAGTAAGAGTAAACATAAATGGATGTATGGTGGGAGGATGTTATATAAAAGTCGTGAAATACTAATTTCATCATTAAATCAATTTTTGGTGTTTTTTAATCTTCCAAAAACTATTAGAATACGAGGAAAAGGTGGGTCATTATTGTGTATCAGGATATTTCCGTCGATCACTAACACAATTCAATTAGAGGCTAGAAACCATTGGTTCAAATGAGATCCATAGTGCAATGTGAACAAGAGGCTCATTGCCTTAACAATTTGCAACAAAGATGACTCATTGACTCCTAATGGCAAGCTCTCAAGAATGGAGTTCCATCTGTAGTGCTTACACAATTCACTTATAAAAAGATGGTGTGTGTGTAAACAAACAACACACACATATGATGTTTATTGTGTGCATCTCCATTTTGGGAATCTCAAGGAACATGGCGATCCACAATTATTGTTAATTTAGAATTACTTCACCATTAAGTAACCTAAGATGGTTCACTTAGAGCCTGTTAAAGCAATAATATGGATAGAGAATGATAATTTATTTCAAAATGATGATTTTTAGTTTCTTATCGCTTTGGAATTATGATATACATTTATGATTTAATACTATGAGAAATTGAAAAACTCCTTGGAAAAAAACTATAACCACACTATATAAGAAATTATATTTAATTAATAAGATTAAAAAAAATGTATTAATCAAAGAAATATTTGTTTGTATAAATATGTCACAAAGTGTTGCTCTTAAACTAACAATTAACCAATACCAAACACCATGGACTAACTTTTGTCCCATAGTACATTAAAGCCTTTCATTTTATCTCTCTTGTTTATTTATTTGTGATAAAATTTGACAAAGAATTCTAACTAATTCCATTTTAGATTTATGGATAGGAAAATCATAATGTTGAAGCATTGAACCCTCATACATCTAAGTTTCTATTTCATCTATAAGTATGACATAATAATTAAAAAGGAGAAGCAAAATAGGAAAAACCTATTTTTTTTTATGTGCATCATCCCTCACAATGGGATGTTTGTGTCAGTTTATTTTGAATCTAGATAAGGAGGATTGGATTGCAATTAAAAGATTTTGAGGTCCCTATGTTGCACAACAATCTATGCATTCTACGACCAAATGGATAGCAAGTAGTGGTTACAAACAATATATACAATGAATACAATAGATTTACATGGTTTTTTTATGCAAATTGGGTGGGAGATATTGATAGTTGTTGATCCACAAGTGGCTATGTGTTTATTCTATTTGGAGGAACACTACAATGGATAAGAAAGTGACTTTGAATGGTGATATTATCTAACATTGCAGTTGAGTACATCACAACTACTCAAGCTTATAAAGAGACAATCTAGCTACAAAGATTATGCAAAATTTGTTATTTAAATTAAGGACAATGACAAAAAAAAATGTTATTTAAATAATAATAAAAAAATATTATTTAAATTAAGGACAATGTTCATTGAATGTGATAGTTAAATAATTGTTTATTTAGAAAAATCCCACTTATCACACTTTTTTCAAGCACACATATGTTCAATACCCTTCCATTAAGGGGATGGTGTTGTTGATTAAATGTGACAAGAGGAGAATTTTGTTGATGCGTTGACAAATCCTCTTGTTGTAGAGAAGTTCAATTATTGTAAGAGCTCAACGGGAATTCCAAAACATGCATGTGGGAGTGATCATGAGGCCAACATGTGTCCCATTCGAACGCAATGTTGTGATCCAAGTTAAATGTGCTACCGTTGTGCCACATATCCACTTGTTTAACGGATCTTGTATTGCGTTAAATATTGTTCATTTGTTTCTTTGCAAAATGTATACCATATATATATATAATGTTGCTTTATGTTTAAAATCATATTGCACGGTCTTATCACATAGAGCAAAGGAAAAACCAATGCACAGAACAAAACCCTCACTCTGATGGAGAAAATTGAAGAAAATTTCCAATTGTCGGAGTCTACAAGAGCTTGCAAACATAATGTTGCACATGTTGCTAACGAATCCACTTTTTCTATGGGTTTACATAGTTCTCTTATAACACCCTCTTGTTGGGCCTCCAAGCTAAAAGTATCAATGTCATACTTGGTTGGGCTTGCAACAACTCTTCCACAAGCATCAATGTCGTACTCGGTTGTTCATGAAACAACTCTTCCACAAGCTTGTTGCAGAGGCAATGACCCTCCACTTCAAGATAGAGTCTTCACAACGGTGGCCATAATTTTGATTGTATGGGGAATTATTTTTTTTTACATGCACTTTGGCAAGTACTTCATAGAGATATATTGCATACTGGTGAGAAGCCTTGTTGCTCTCTTTAGAGTCTGAGACTTCGTCTAAGAAGAGAGGTATTTTCTTTGTGTCTAGAAGCTCTACATAGGTTTTCGGTGCATTCATGGTTGTTTGTTTCCTACCTAGATCCTTATCTATATTGGCAATTTCTTGTTTTACTAAGGGGCTTAGTGCTTTCCCCATTGAAGCCAAACAAAAAATGCTAGAGAAAAGTAAAAAAATAGCAAGAAAGTCTTCTATATTTTAGAAACGATGTATTAAAGTAATGCTTTAAATATGTATTAAGGTAATGCCATAAATATTATTTGACCTTTTATTTTCTTCATCCAAGCATCCCATAGTTTGAATTTCCACTGTATGTCTTGGAGCGTTTCGACGGTTCCATACTTCTCTATGGCAAAAACACAGAACGCAAATAAAAAAAACACTTCAAAACAACAACCAAATATCAAAAAATATCAAACAGTGCTACCCATCTAGCAAATCCACAACAGAACAACAACCAAAGTGGGGAAAATGGATATAAAATAAAAACCCATTTTCCATATCTAAAATAGTATGTATCCATGCACCCCTCGATTAAAAAATATTACATTTGGGGATAAAACATTGGTGGATTCAAGTGGAAATAATGATATGACCGGATCAACTGGATAAAAGCAAGGCATTTAATCAATATATGTGGGTTTAATTCTTTCCTTCGACAAGATATTTGATTGCTTTAGTCCCCATCCCCTCAAACACAAAATCCCTGTGACTTCCCACAGATGCGAAAAATGGTGTAGGATCTAGTAAAACGATTCATTGGACCTGCACTAAAGGGGATCTGACATATTCCTATAAGGGATCTTGGTCGCTTGTTTCTCGCTCTTCCTTCTCCGATGCATCGCCAACCTCCATTTTCCACCTGGTTAGCTAGCCATAGGAGGGAGAAGGTTTTAGATCACAACCCACCCAAAGATGTGGTGCCAGTGATAGATATGGTGATGGTTCAGTCGCAGGATGCTTGGTGTCTATATTGGAAAATCCAAAAATTTAAATGAACCTTGAACATTCGAGAGAGCTTCGAAATAGATAGCATGATAGACAATACAACAACAGTGGAGTGAAGAATATGAAGGTGGGTATGTAGAGTTAAGAAATATTTATTCCGGAAAACTTTGCCTACAAGTTTGAAAACACTTCACCAACAAACCTGGAAACAATAATGAAGACAGTGTAGATAGGTGTGAAAACAATAACAAAAACAATGCAGATAGGTGGTAGGTCTACATGATTACCATACACATGGAAATTTGTTTGAGGCTTCAAACAGATGACTAAGGCCTCTAAAGGAACTCTTCCTTAAAAAAACACCTTCGGTGTAATTAAACAATAATAATAAAAAAAAAATTGTAAACCCCAACGACAGTGAATTGTATTGGATGTTGTGGAAAATATGACTGCGGGATTTCATGTAATATAATTTTAACGTATTATAATATTACCTTCATATACCCTGAAGCGGGGAAGGAAACACCGAAGAAAATATCGAAGAGTGTTTTTGTCAAACCTAAGAAAATATCGAAGAGTGTTTTTGTCATAAATGTTTTAAATCATGATTGTTGTATCGATGTCTATAGATCATGTCACATTGCCCAAGATCATCTTGAAGAGACCCGAAATCATGCGCTTCTTTTGTAGAGGCTTCGCGATAGGAAAGAGAAGGATTATTTGTAAGAGAAGACGAATTGGACTGAAGGGGTCCCCTACCAGAGAGGCTTGACATCAACAAATGTATATTGTTAGAAATCGTGGGAAAAAACGTGGAACCAAAATGCCTAATGTGAGTCTCTGGTTGTTTTTGGTGTTGTTGTTCACCCCTTTTCATAATCGTATTGGGTGGATTGGACCAAAATGTAGAATTTTCTTTGGATGGAAGAACGGAATAGTGGAGTCAGCCATTTCATAGATTTCAATATAAGAACTTTCAATAACAACATGAATATTGGTTGAGGTGTTGGGCACTAACGACAAAGAATTTTAGAGTGCTAATGTGGAATAAGAAGGCATGTTTTGAAGCGGATGAGAATCTTGGGTGCATAACATGTCTGTGTAAGATGGCATATTATTATAACCCCACAATTGTTGTACAATGTCTATCCTGGATAAGACCTAAGTATGAGTCTCACATGGGTTATCATATTTTTTGTAATGGGACTCCAATGGAAGCGTAGGGTAAAGAAAAGAGCTCGTAATCAGACTGGTTAAATAAGGCTTCATCGAGTTCAATTGTTGGATGATTGGTGGAGATCCAACGGGGTTTTGGGTTGAGGCCGATTTCCTCCTCGCTCGTTCCCATTAATAGGAAGAGTATGCCAACGATCATTGAAATCATTATAATAACAAAATACAAGACAATGTAAAGGGTTCAAGTGAAAATCTGGGGAGATGGAGAGAAAAGCAGCAGTTATTGAGATACAACCAAGAAATAAGGTCTAGCAGGACTCGAGAATAATGTGTCCGAATGGAAAAAGGACTTCGTGACAAAAGGGTTAGGTTGTCTGGTCCAATGGTAATTCAATTATATGACCTACAAGACAGACTATGCTTGGAGAAACACAATATGGTTGTGGACTAGTTAATTAAGGCTACAAATCAGCTATAGATGAGCTTACCGTACAAAACGCAGAAATGACTTTTGCTTCTGCAGCTTACTTGGCTCAACTAACTTCCTCAAAATGGAAAAAGGACTTCGTGACATAAGGGTTAAGTTGTCTGGTCCTATAGAAATTCAATTATATGACCTACAAGACAGACTATGCCTAGAGCAACACAGTAAGGATGTGGACTGGTTAATTAAGGCTACAAAACAACTATAAATGAGCTTACCGTAGAAAACGTAGAAATGACTTATGATTCTGTAGGTAACTTGGCTCAACTAACTTCCTCAAGCTGGAAAAAGGATTTCATGATAGAAAGGTTAGGTTGTCTGGTCCTACGACAATTCAATTATATGAACTACAAGACATACTATCCCTGGAGCATCACAACATGGTTGTGGACTAGTTAATTAAGGCTACAAATCAGCTATATACGAGCTTACCATATAAAACGCAGAAATGACTTCGGCTTCTGCATGTAACTTGGCTCAACTAACTTCCTCAAAATGTTCCAATGTCGAGTATTGTGTTGGGATTAGCTCTCCAAAATCCCAAGGGACAGATTCTCATAATTCTATTAGTGGAAAGGCTATATCCACTATGAATCTGAAGGAATAAGACTTGGCAAGAAGCAACAACATCACTTCAGACGGTAGCATCAAGGGATCATCTGAACATACATCCAATTGTTCAATGTCAAAGCCGACGACCTCCAGGAGAGAGGCAAGACCTAGAAATCCTCCAAACGACTTATCAACATGTTATTAGAATAAACATAGTCAAATATGCTAGGTTTGAACTCGAGAATCATCTACTATTTTCCAGGGTGTAAAGGGCCTTGTCTAATACATCAACATTGCCAACTAAGAGGAATCGTGCCTATATGTCTGAAAATTCAATCAGAAAAAAAAATGTGTTTCATGCATCCATAGGCTACGAACAGGCGATGAAGAGTTGAGAAAAATGCTCCCTTATAAACACCTTCGGTGTAATGAGAGATTTTATTGGAAGTGGAATTGTTCTCCAAGGTCTTTAGTTCTTTTTAATTGACTAAAAGATTAGAAAAATCTACAAATAATTAGATTGATTAGAATTTAAACATCTTGGTTATCTAAAGTGGAGTGGAACTAACAACCTCACTCATATTAAGCAGTTAGCAAACCAATGCACCACAATTTCCTCCTAAAAAAAGAAGGGACAAATATTGACAAGACTACTACATAGCGCTATTGAGTGTCCCATATTAAATGTCTTTGAAGGAGATTAAACATCATTAATAAACCATTAGGGATTTCTAATATGGTCATCTAAGATGCTTTGAGTATCCTATATCAAATGCTTTTAAATGGGTTTAAACATTGTTAGTCAATGGTTGGGTTTATAGATGTACAAATCACCACATGGGTGGCACCACAATATTCTCTTTCTATAATTGGATGATTAAGTACTAGGTTGATATTGTTGGTCAATAATAAAGCTTTATGAACATTCCAAGGTTGACGTGATAACATTCTTTCTCATTCTAATATTAAAATTGTTGGTTTCAATGTGATGCTCTATGTGTCATATTTGACTTGTAGTTGTTATCTATACAATGTTAGAGGGCATCTCACTAAAACCAAAAAGAGAAGTCGAACTTTTGATAAAGAAAAAAAATCCCAGCTTGCTTATTTATTTATTTATTAGATATTTATATTTAAAAAAGTGAAATATACTTTATTGTTGAAGTAAAAGAGATATGTCTTATGTGTCTTATAACAGACAGTGAATACATACAACGATGAATATTATCTCTCTGGTGAATATACAGTGGTGAATATTATCTCTATGGTGCATACATACTACATGAATATTTATCTATGTGGTGAATAATTGATGCGATGAATACATAGTCATAGAATTAAAACAATAATATATCTTTATGGTGAATCTTATCTCTATGGTGAATTGATGTGGTGAATACATTGTGTGGATCTATGACGAATCTTGTTTGTGGTAACTAAATCCCATTTGTGACTATTCAAACCCTACCATGAATCAGGTGCACAAGTTTCTTTTTTATTTATTTTTCTTTTCAATATGAGTAATCCACCATTGATACCTAAATCTAACAGAGGAAGACCTAACAAAGTAACCCTAGATAGTTTGCATGAATATATAGAATCAATAGAAAAACATAGAGAAGAGAAAGAGGCTAAACTTCAAAGTGAGTTAGTAGCAATGCTTGATAAAAAAATCTAGATCTTTAGAAGATAATATTTAGAGACATATAGACAATAAACTATTAGGATTTCAGACTTAGTTGTAGAAAATGGAGGCCGGATTAAAATAAATAGAAAAAAAAACCAATAACAAAAGCAATTAAGGCAGGAAGAAGAGGTTGAAGAAAATAATAATATTAGGGACAAGATCAAAGAGCTAGAAGAAAAGCTAATCAACAATTTGGCCCTAAATAGTGTGGAACAAAAATTGGATATCAAACCTATCAAAGAGGAAATGAATAAGCTCGTAGAGTTAGACCATGTGTGTAACAAAAGAGCCTTGAACCTCATATTTTTTGGTATAAAAGAACAAAAAGATGAGGACACATTAGCAATACTCAAGGAGGACTTAAAAAATAAATCACAAATTGAAACAATTGTCCTTATGGAAGCAAAAATGTTGGGCAAAATAATTGAACATAAAGATAGGTTGATTCGGGTTATGGTAATCTCTAATTCCCATAAATATGACATACTTAATAAAACTCCAATCTTAAAAAGGTCTGAAATATTTATAAATGAAGACCTCATTCCAGAAGATCAAGCTAAATTAAGGAAGGAGGTTCAAAAGGTAAAGGAAACCAGAAAAGAAGGAAAATGAGAAATAATTAGGAATCGAAAAGCTATTATTAAGGATAGAGACCAAAATGATAACAACAATTAGAAATTTGAGACGCTTGTATCCTTTCTTAGAACTATCCTCCCATAGAGGGGTTGGAGGCATAGCTTGTTACATAAAACAAACATTTATCCTCACATTCATCTTCATAAAAAAGACCCTCTCATTCAATTCATTTGGATGAAGATTTCAGATATCAATGCTAAGAATATGTATATAGCAATTTGTTATTTTGCACCTATTAATTCTACTTTTTACACAAAGAACAGTCTAGATCAAAAGTGTCCCTATAAAATCTTATAACAAGATACTTATAGTCTTAGAAATGAAGATAATATCCTCTTGCTAGGAGACTTTAATTCTAGAACTGCAATTAATCAAGCTATTATCATAAGCAATGATTCCAACCCTAATCATTTGTGGCTAGACAAGGACCTTGTTTTAGCTAATAGATACAAGAGAAATGTGGAAGACTTGACCGAGAATTTATATGGTATTGAGCTAATCAAGCTTTGCAATTCTCAAGATATTTACCATTTGCAATGGTCCAATGAAGTGGCCAAAATCTAACCAGATGAATTGTATCCATGGGCTAGGTAGTAGTGTTGTGGATTATGTGATATTGAATATCCTTGTTTACAACCAAATAATAAATTTTGACATTTTAAACGACCATGAGCCTAACTTTGATCATAGACCTTTAACCCTAACTCTAAACTTTATCATGCACAAAACCCCCCTTGAATATAACTCTGGTAACCAAAGGCATTTGATTTTTGACAAAAATAAATTTGATCTCTTCTTGAAGGACTTAAACACTGAATTAAATCTTCTATCGTATAAGAACAATATTGAAGACATGTATCATAATTTTAAAACAACCCTCTCTACCTCCATAAAAAAAATTCTACATTGAAGTGTTGTGTCAAAAAAATAATAGAATTTCCAACCCTTGGTATGATAACGAGTGTAAACTTGCTATAAAATCCATTAGGGATGCCTCTAATGAGTCTTTGAAATCTGATAAGATTAATAGATACACAACCCTAATTAAAAGAGGGAAAAGACACTACATAAATAGAAAACAAGAGAATATTTTGCACCTTTCTAAGCTAGATCCAAAGAAATTTTAGAGGAAAATTATGATTTGTAAAACTAAAGAAAATGCTATGATTCCCCTAACGGACTAGAATTCCTATCTTAAAAATATTTACAAATCTCGTAGTGTCCTAGAAAAAATTACAAAACTTTCTATAGAAGATGATGTTTTTTCTATATAAGACATAAAGTTTGGGGTTAAGTGACTTGCAAATAGGAAAGCTAAAGGACATTGAGGGCTGCCAAGCTGAAATATTAAAAACTAGAGGGCCTATTCTGATCTCTCACATACATAAGATCTTCAATTTAACAATCAAGTAGGTCTTCCCTAAACCTTGGACTCAAAGCCTAATTGTACTTATTTTTAAAAGTGGAGATAAAATAAATCTCTCTAATTATAACACCATTATGATTAGCCCCATTTTAACAAATCTATATGAAAGTATTTTGGAAAAGAAGATAAACATATGGCTAGAAATCCATGGAAAAGGAGCTAAAGGTCAGACTAGTTTTAGAGGTTATCATTCAGCTTTGGACCACCTTATCATGCTTAGGATCATTATAGAGGAGTGTCACAATGATAAAACCAATATCCTTTGTTTTTTTGTTGACTTTAGGAAATATTTTGACATTGTTCCTAGGACCAACCTTTGGAATAGGTTAGAAGATATAAAAGTTACCTTTGGGCTGAGAGATGCTATGGTAAGGTTGTATGAGAACATTATTTCCAATTTTAGGAGCATTGTGTGTTGGTCATAATAAATTAATTGCAATATAGGAGTCGAGCAAGGTTGTCCCCTGCTCCCTACCCTTTTTGGCATTTACATTGACAAGTTAGAAGATTGTTTGGAAGCCACAAGTTGTGTTGGAACAACTCTTGCTGGTATAGTCATTGTCCTTTTTCTTTATGTCGATGATATTATTCTTATGGAAAGGAATCCCTATGACCTTAGTAAGCATCTTATAATCCTCAAGGACTTCTTCTCTAGTACATACATATGACTATAAACACTGACAAAACGAAGGTTATGATCATTAAATCCAACAAGATCACCTACGATGCTTTTGTATATGACAACAATATCTTTGAGAAAGTGTGTTCATACAAGTATCTTAGAATTGATATTCATCACGAGCTCAATTGGAACTGTATCATTGAGAAAAGGATAAATGGAGAGTGGGAAGGTTATTATGGGCTTGAAAATAATTGCAAATTAGTAAACCTTTGGCTATGGGATAAGAAAAAACTCCTCTTTAATAATCTTGTCACTCATGTTATCTTATATGGATGTGAAGTTTAGGGATGCAGTATCTCTCGAGAATCCTGAAGAAAGATAGAGCATATTTAAAAGAATTTTATAACTTATAATCTCAAATTTAAAGGCAATACACCATATCTTATCCTCCTCATAGAAGCGATCATTTCCCCCGTCGAGAGCACAACTATGATTAGGTACTTAATGTAAAAGAACAAGATAAAACACATGGATGACAAGAGGCTACCCAAAATTGCTTCAGACTCTAGCCAAAATCACCAACGACTCAAGGAGGGATGGCATAATGATGCCAAGTCTTGGCTAAATCATTGGGGAATAAAAGAAGACATTATTCTACAGAATACCGATGATATTAAAAATATTTTACACGCTAAATTTAAGGAGAATCTATGGCGTGATAACGAATTAGAGGATAAAATAAAATTAAGATATTATAAGGAGGTGGTTAACTCTAATCTTGAAGATCAAAAGTATCTCTCTATTTTGACTAGCGTAAAGAAGAGAATCGATATTTCTAAAATAAGAAATAATTCTCATGAGTTGCATAGTGATATTAGGCATTGGGCAATCCCCAAAACACCATGGAAGGAAAGAACCAATCACCTTTGTGACACTAGGAGGGTTGAAGATGAAAAACACTTTCTCCTAGAGTGTCATGTGTATACTCAAATTAGATCACAATTTAAAAATATTTGTCACAATACCGACCTTCCTAACCTTTTAAGTCATCAAAACTTTAGTGATCTTGAAGCGTTTCTCTTAATGTTTTTCAAGCATCGAAATAGCATTTTAAAGAAATCCAAGTAATCTCTTACTTTTCTTAAGGTCCGATAGACCAATTCTGGTCTCAGTGGACACTAATTATCATCATCAATATTTTCAAAATAAAATTTAAAAGAAATTATGGTTATTTTTTGTTAATTGGATTTTTTATTAAAAAAATTGAATTGTATATTAAAGTGAAAGAAATGTGTATGTAAGAAATAATAATGTGTAGTATTATTAAAATGAAATGAAAGTAATTAATTAATTTAATATGTAAT